>WHYT01014630.1:82523-93690 GCA_009806455.1 Tetrax tetrax
TTTTTTTTTTTTTTTTTTTACATCTAGGAATTCCTTTTGTCTTAATTATTATTTTTTTTCATATTTCAGTGAATTAGAATTAGAATGAATTAAAGTGAATTAGAATTAGTCATTGACATGAAAAAAAAAATTGTCAGGTTGTTCCCCAGAGACTAATTTAGAATTGCTCTTTTAAAATTGATTCCAGCCAGGGTAATTCTATTCTCCTGTAAACACTACTGATAATTTTACAGAGGAGAAGTAAAAATTACAATTTACCTTTACCCTTGATCCCTCCAGAAATCTGTCCTTTGTTTAGTATATAGCTATACAAACCATTTGTTTTTCACATCGTCCAGTTCATGTGAAATGTGCTAGCTAAGGGCAGTAAGAGAGGAACAGGAGAAGAGACATCTGTAATGAGGGTTAAATTGATTATGTCTGCAGAAACAAAAGTGATTTATCTTTCCAAATCTTTAATTCTACTCTCACAGATATTACAGAGGGTTCTATTTTCTTGAGATGTAAACTCCTGCAATATTAAATGCTCAGACTGATGGTAATATCTCAGTAAACTCATCAGTCCCAGTTCTGGTGAGAATTTAGAGGTTGGAACTGTTCTGTGCTGAGCACATCATGGATTAACATGGGTGAAACAAAATGCAGCAGTGTAACCTGAGACTTATTGACAGACCAGTGCTAGTTAAGAAGGCTGGCAAGTGAGGACAGTATTTAGTAACAAATAAATCTTTCTTTACATTTTTTTTAACTCTCCAACATGTTTATCCACTTCATTTACTGCATCCCTTCTTTTCTGATCATGGTATTTTTCCTTAGAGGGTAAAGAGAAGAATAAAGAGGATAAATAACAGAATTAAAATGCTCAGGTTTGGATCCAGTTGGAGTTCCTTCCTGCAGATGTATGAGCTGCATGGAAGATAAAGAAATTGATTTGTAGTTCAACTTTTTAAACTTAATCATTCAAACATCATGTGCTTTCAGAAGCAACTGCTTTCAAAATGCCCTTTCTATTGCAGAGTGAATAGGTTGCTAAATTTTTGACCTAGAAAAATATCCCTGTCATATTTATATACTTGAAGATTCATGTTTGCTTGGTGGTGGCTGTGGGTTTTTTGCTTTATAAATTGTTGAGTTTTTTCCTATCACATTAAATGATTGGGATCAAGATAACTGCAGAAAACTGTAGAAATTTCAGTGAGTTTGAGAATAATTCAAAAGTGCTTTCACCAAGCTTTATAATAGAATCTTAAGGTTGGAAGAGACCTCCAAGATCATCAAGTCCAACTGTCAACCTAACACCACCATGCCTACTTAACCACATTCTGCGGTGCCACATCTACATGTTCTTCGAACAGCTCCAGGGATAGTGACTCCACCACTTCCCTGGCCAGCCTGTTCCAATGCTTGACTAATCTTTCAGTAAATAATTTTTTTCCTAATATCCAATCTAAACTTCCCCTGCCACAACTTGATGCCATTTCCTCTCATCCTGTCACTAGTTACTTGGGAGAAGAGACCAACACCCGCCTCCCTACAACCTCCTTTCAGGTAGTTGTAGAGAGCAATGAGGTTTCCCCTCAGCCTCCTCTTCTCCAGACTAAACAATCCCAGTTCCCTCAGCCATTCCTCATAAGACTTATGCTACAGGCACAGCTTCGTTGTCCTTCTCTGGACAGGCTCCAGCAACTCAATGTCTTTCTTGTACTGAAAGGCCCAAAACGGCACACAGTATTCATGGTGTGGCCTCACGAGTACTGAGTACAGGGGCACAATCACTTCCCTACTCCTGCTGGCCACACTATCCTTAATACAAGCCAGGATGCTGTTGACCTTCTTGGCCACCTGGGCACACTGCTGGCTCATGTTCAGCCAGCTGTCAGTCAGCATCCCCAGGTCCTTTTTCAGCAGGAAGCTTTCTAGCCACTCTTTCCCAACCCCTTAGCATTGCATAGGGTTGTGGTGACTCAAGTGCAGGACTTGGCACTTGGCCTTGTTGAACCTCATACAGTTCACCTTGGCCCATCACTTCAGCCTGTCCAGATCCCTCTGCAGAGCCTTTCTAACATTGAGCAGATTGACAATCCCACCCAGTTTGGTGTGATCTGCAAACTTACTGAGGGAACACTCAATTTCCTCTTCCAGATCATTGATAAAGATATTAAACAGAACAGGCCCCAGCACTGAGCCCTGGGGAGCGCCATTTGTGACCAACTGCCACCTGGATTTAACTCCGTTCACCACAACTCTCTGGGCTTGGCCATCCAGCTGGTTTTTAACTCATCGCAGGGTACGGTTGTCCAAGCCATGAGCCACCAGCTTCTCTAGGAGAATGCTGTGGGAAACAGTGTCAAAGGCTTTACCAAAGTCCAGGTAAATCACATCTACAGCCTTCCCATCATCCACTAAGCAGGTCATTTGGTCATAGAAGGAGATCAGGTTGGTCAAGCAGGACCTGTTTTTCATGAACCCATGCTGGCTGGGCCTGATGCCCTGGTTGTCCTGCATGTGGCAGGTGAGCGCACTCAAGATGAATCGCTCCATAATCTTCACAGGCACCGAGGTTAGGCTGACAGACCTGTAGTTCCCCGAGTCCTCCTTCCAGCCCTTCTTGTAGATGGGTGTCACATTGGCAAGCCTCCAGTCATCTGGACCTCCCCTGTTTACCAGGACTGCTGGTAGATGATGGAGAGTGGCTTGGCAAGCTCCTGCGCCAGTTCCCACAGTACCCTTGGGTGTATCCCATTCAGCCCCATAGACTTGTGCATGTCCAGGTGGTGTAGCAGGTTCAAAACTGGTTCCTCCTGGATTGTGGGGATTTCATTCCACTCACTGTCCCTGTCTTCCAGCTCAGGGGGCTGAACACCCTGGGGATAACTGGTCTGGGTATTAAAGACTGAGGCAAAGAAGTCATTAAGTACCTCAGCCTTCTCTTCATCCTTGGTGACAATGTAACCCACCCCCTCCCCCAATCCCCCATCCAATAAAGGGTTGAGATTCTTTGATTCTCTTCTTGTTGTTGATGTACTTGTAGAAACATTTCTTGTTATCCTTAAAAACAGTGGCCAGATTGAGTTCTAGCTGGGCTTTTGCCTTTCTAATTTCCTCTCTACATGACCTTATGAGCTCCCTGTACTTTTCTTGAGTTGCCTTCCCCTTCTTCCAAGAGCGGTAGACTCTCCTTTTTTCCCCAAGTCCTAGCCAAAGCTCCCTGTGTAGCCAGACTAGTCATCTCCCTCGCTGGTTCATCTTATGGCACAGCAGGACAGCCTGCTCCTGCACCTTTAAGACTTCCCTCTTGAAGAATGTCCAGCCTCCCTGGACTCCTTTGCCCTTCAGGACTGCCTCCCAAGGGACTCTTTACAACAATGTTAGGAGAACCAGAATATCTGAGGCCTTATTTGGGAAAATATAACTGTATATAAAAATCTACATTTAATAGTATTTGCTTCTTCAGGTCATGAATATTTGTGGTATTATGGTGTTTTTATGGCATTCGTATTATGGTCTTGTATTTATTTAATTGACTTTTTGGGGATTTTGAAGAGAACAGGATATCAAAAAGAAGTCATTGATTTCTCTAATCTGTGGGTCCTAAAGCTGTTGCCATTTTGAAGGAGCATAGCGCTTCATGTATATTTGATTGCTGCAGTTTAGCAGCGGGACACTGCAAGGGATGTGTGAGCTCTTATTTCACTTCAGTGTTGGCAAGTGATCCATTCTGCCAAGCTGATGGCTCAGAAAGAAACCTTCTTTCCTAAGTACATAAACAGGAAATAGCTGTTTGTAAGGGAATATGCAAAACACTGTTTGCTTTTCATTGACATTTCTCTTCCTGCAGCATCTTTCAAGAAAGGTCATTCTGTTCCTTCTGTTTCTTCTATTGATGATTCAAATTACACTTAGTGTTGTGAATAGAAATACAATGTCATTAACACCCTATGGTGCTAACCTTTATTTTAATGAAATATTCATTCCTAAAGAAATAGGCAGCAAGCTGTTAAGAGTAGGTAGGGACTGACATGCATAAGTTAGGTTGATTTGAAGTTAAAGGGACAAGAATGGAATGCTGAACGTGGCAGCCTTCAACCGTTCCTTCTATTCTGGGCATTTAAGTGGATTTAGATATTAAGTTATTCTTAGGGAGCCTTTCAGTAGACACCTTAATCATTCTCTTTCACATTAATTGTCTTTAAATATTAAGTTTTCTTTGAGACTAAGCTCTTTAGGACAAGGACCAAGCCTTCATGTATTCCCTTAGAGAGGCCAGCAGAGTTCTGAGTATTTTTTCTGCCTAAGTACTTTCATAAAGTGTACTTTAATTAAAACAGATATTTAATTTTCCCTAATTCTTTACAATAGTTTGGCAATTTGAGGTTTTAATGATCAAGCCATTATATTGCTAATGATTTTAACTGATAAAAAAAAAATCCTATATCTTCTACTGTTGCAGATGATGTTGAATAGCCTGTCACTATTATTTGCCAAAATAGTAATCAATGAATGTACAATTAGATACATGTGGGGAAATGGTAGAAAGGTAGGGATGTGTGTGTTTGTGAGGCAAAGAAAGAACACTCATGTGAAGATAAGATGGAAGCAAGTAAAAAGAGTAGTTTTGGGGAGATAAACTTGAGAGATTGTTTGCAAAAATAAAACCTGACTGTACGAAAAAAGTGTACAGGCTTGTTCACTCTATGGCCTCTTGAAAAATAAAATTCTTCAGTATATCATCCCAGGTTTAGAGGCTGTTCAGTAGGGCCTGTTGTGATAGGACAAGGGGTAATGGGTTTAAATTGGAGGGAGGTAGATTTAGATTAGATATTAGAAAAACATTTTTTACAATGAGAGTTGTAGAGCACTGGAAGAGGTTGCCCAGAGAGGTGGTGGATGCCCCATCCCTGGAAACATTCAAGGTCAGGCTGGATGAGGCTCTGAGCAACCTGATCTAGTCGGGGATGTCCCTGCTCCTTGCAGGGGGGTTGGACTAGATGACCTTTGAAGGTCCCTTCCAACTCTAGCCATTCTATGATTCTATGATTCTATGTTTTGACACACTGGCATTGTTTTGTGCTTGTGCTATGGTAAAAGAAAGTATGTTGTGAGCTGTAGGTGTTGAGGAAAACTGCAGCCTAATACCTTCAAAAGAATGTAATCAACACTGGCAGCAAGAAATCTAATTGCTTTTAGGATGAATCTTAGAGGAATTTTGATTAAGATTATAAAATTTAATTGCCTATGATACTACAGGACTTAACTCATTACTGACAAGCAAAATTGTTCCAAGTGAATGCCAAATTTGCTGTAGTCTCTTGTCTACATATAGGATATCAGCAACTTTTCAAACCCCATATTGGGAAGCTGGAAGAACAGAGTTCAAAACTACTTGGTTGTACACACAGAAATTTTATTATTTAATGACAAGATATAAACATAGACATGTTAAAGAATTTAAGTGTGTCACAATACAACAGAAATTGTATTGGGGATTCCCAGTATCTAGGGATAGTTTCCCATGCAGTCTAATAAGCATGGTTTTGTCTCAGAGAGGATGCTGGCTACTGAGTTATTCTCTACATTGAAAGCCTAATGAATTCAATTATTACTTGACATTTAATCTGCAACAATCTTTTTTTCTGGAACACTATCAGTGAAAACTATTTCTGATTTGAAGATTTTTTCAAATCTAGCTAATTCTTTCAGGTACAGTAGAAATTTAAGACTACATTTGGATGTATAATAATACTGTAACGACAATAATACAGGGTTTCTAATCATACTGTGATTATTGTGTTTAGTTTGAGGTTCATCAGTACGAACGGTAGAAACCATGTAGACTATAATGTAGCTACTTGAGTCAGTGAATTTTGGCACCTGCCACACAAGGTTGAGAAGCTAGATTAAACTCTTAAAATCACTCCTTATTGTGCACTTTCATGATACTTGTAGATAGCGAGAGACCACTAAGTTCCTTTCTATATGCAAGTCCTGATAATAGTGACTGAATATTATGGAGAACTGATGTTTCTGAACCTGAACTGATCAGGTAGTGAATAAGTATGAGTTTTCCTCAATTTTCACAATACACAATACCCTTGGGAGAGTAAGAAGGTCAAAGAGAACATTTCCATTTACCTATTATTAGCATCAAGTTATTTTCATGCATTCAAAATTTCCAGAATCAGGTATAGGTTGGTCTGCAAGGAGTCTGAAAGTATTTGTAAGCAGCAAATTGGATATGTTGGGAAAATGATATAGAAGTACGCTTACGTCACACTGTTCATCTGAGAATATTAAATCAGTTATAAACCAATAGTTTGTACTTCAGCGTCTCTTTGAGGTCTTTTAGACCTCACCATTGTGTTATGATTTTTTCTTTTTTCCTAAGGGGAAAAAAACACTTTCAAATATCAGAAATGGACGTGGTATATCCCTGAAATGATTTATTATATAATATGCACACATCTAGATTGTAGGTTAATAGAAACTCATTAATTTTTCATATCTGTAAATATGATCAAATATAGTATTAAAATTTCTTAAATTTTCTGTATTATTTAAAGAAAAAATGCTTTAATGTGACAGAACTCTATGCAAATGATGAATAATTACAGCGTACTGGAGACAGATAATTTGTTATAAAAGGTAAAGTTATTTCACAGAGCCTAAGCAGTACTATTTGCAGATTCCAAACTGATGAAGTTTGAAATCTCACCCATTTAATTAACATTACAATGTTCAAGTAGTTTTTCTCCCTGAGGGTAGCTTTAATTGAATATTATACTTCCACTGTGCAATACATTATTTAACTCTCTACAAACAAAAAATACAAAGATACATTCTTAGTGCAGACTATCTCAAGTCAGGTGTTGGGTTTAGTTTTGGGTTTTGATTTTTTTTTTTCTTTTTGGTAGCTTGAGTTGCAATAGGAAACATTTAAAAAGGATATAGTTCATATAGTTTCCAAAATATTGCCTGTAGCTAACCTCAGATTTCTCAGAATCACAGAATTGCTTAGGATGGAAGAGATCTCTTCAGATCATTTAGTCCAAAATCCTTGTTCAGGCAGGGTGAACTAGTGAAGGGTATTCAGAACCAAGCCTACTCAGGCTTTAAATATCTCCACAGATGGGGACTCTACAACCTCCCTGGATAACCTACTCCAGTATTCGACCACCCTCACAGTAAAAAGGTAGTTCTATGTGTTCAAATGGAATCTCATGTGTTTCAATTTTTGCCCCTTGCCTCTTGTCCTGTCACTGGATGCTGCTAAGAAGAGTCTGTCTCCCTAATCTTTATCCCCTTCTCTCAGATGTTTATATAAACTGATGGGATCCTCCATTATCCTTTCCAGGATGAACAGTCCCAGCTCTCTCAGCCTCTCCTCACACGAAAGATGTTCCCTTAACCATTATTGTGGCACTCTGCTGAACTCATTCCAGTAAGTCCATATCTTTCATGCACTGCGGAGCCCAAAACTGAACACAGCACTCCAGGTGTGGCCTCACCAAGGCTGAGTAAAGGGGAAGGATCCACTCCCTCAACCTGTTGGAAACACTCTGCCTAATGTAGTCCAGGATACTGTTGGCTACCTTTGCCATGAGGGTGCTTTTCTGGCTCATGATCAGCTTGCTGTCCACCAGGACCCCAAGGTCCTTCTCCACAGAGGTGTTTTCCAGCTAGTTGCCCTCTAGTGTGTACTGTTGCCTGAGGTTACCTCTACTCAGATGCAGGACTTTGCAGTTCACTTGTTGAAATTCACAATGTTCCTGGCAGATCAATTCTCCAGCTTGTCTCTCAGGTCCTGGATGGCAGCACAACCCTCTGGTGTACCAACCACTTCTCATAGTTTTGTATCACCTGTGAAATTCCTGAGGGTGTACTCTGTCCTCAGGTCATCAATGAAGATGTTAAACAGTATTTGCCCCAGTATCAACCCCTGGAGTACACCACTGTGACAGACCTCTAACCAGATTTCTTGCTATCAAGCTATCAGGTTAGTCAAGCATGATTTTCCCCTCATATGTCCATGCTGACCAATCACCTTCTTGTCCTTTATGTGCCTGGATATGGTCTCCAGGAGAATTCTCTCCACCATCTTCCCAGGGTCTGAGGTAAAACTAACCAACCTATAGCTCCCTGTATCTTTCTTCTTGTCCTTTTTGAAGATAAAGGTGACATTTTCTTTTCTTAAGTCCTCAGGAACTTCTTCCAGTTGCCATAACCTTTCGAAGATAATCTAGAGTGACCTTGCAATAACATCAGCCAGCTCCCTCAGCACTCGTAGGTGCAACATCATCATGGACTTATGTATGTGCAGTGCTCCTGGACTGGGTGGTTCCTAACCAAGGATAAGTCCTCCTTCCTCTAGACTTTCCCTCCGGTCTTAGGTGCCTGAGAATATTGAAGGCTGGTCTTACTGATAATGACTGAGGCAAAGCAGGCATTGAGTATCTCATCCTTTTCCCTGTCATTTACCACCTGGTCCCCCACCCGACTCAGCATCAGGACATTTTCCATGGTAGTCTTTTTGCTGCTTATGTATGCGAGAATACTTTCTTATTTCCCTTCACATTCCTTCCCAGATTTGACTCCATGCTAACCTTGGCTTTCCTAACCCCATTCCTGCACAACCACACAACAGCTCTATAGTCTCCCTGAGTCATCTGCCTCTGTTTCCACTTCTTGTTTACTTCCGTTTTACGCCTGAGTTCAGTTTGGATCTCGTTCTTTATCTATGCAGATATCCTCCTGCTTTTTAGCCTGATTACCCACTTATTAGCACAGGTCTTTCTCGTACTTGGAGGAGGCAATCCATGAATATCAACAAGCTTCTCTGGACCTGTCTTCCCTCCACGGATGTATCCCATGGGATTCTTCCAAGAAGATCTCTGAAGAGGGTCAAGTCTACTCTCCTGAAATCCACTGTTTTTTGCTTTTCTGCTTTTTGCCACACTGCCTTCTCTCTTAGCCCTGAATTCGACCTTCTCATGGTCACTGCAGCCAAGCCTGTTCCTGACTTTCACATCCCAAACCAGTTTGTCCTTTTCTGTAAGCATTATGTCCAAGAGAGCATCTTTTCTTGTTGACTCCTTGATCAACTATGCCAGAAAGTTGTTAACAATGACTCTAGATTTCACTGCCACTGAACACTAGTTTATCTTTGTTTCTATGTCTTACTTTTATATTAGTGTATACCTGATAAAATATCTCTTACTAGAATATTACTGATAAATATAGTGGCTAGCTTTTTATTGCTACATTCAAGCAGTTTAAATATATTCAGTAAGCTGTTAGTAGTCTATTTATTGTACTTATTTAAAAGCTTAACAATAATAACAGAAAGTTATTCCAGATTAGAAGGGAAAAGTCTAAACCATAGTATCTTCAAGTTATAAATGTTGAGATAGAAACAGGGAGTGAGACAGTTGTGCCAATGTGATTTATTTTAGCACTTCAGTAGTATCAGGTTTTGGCCTTCTATTTGTAAACGGTACAAAGTGTCAGTCCAAGGCTTACCTACTGTGATGAAGGCAGAGCTATAGTTTTGGGTTTCTCAAAGAGTGTGTTAGTGCTTTTTTTGTTCTTCATATATAATGCTTTATAAGTATTTATAGTGTGCAAACTGATGACAGTGTTGCCTTTCCACCAGTTAAGCTGGAACCAAGTCATGGTTTAGCCCCAGTTAGGAGCTAAGTACCCGGTAGCTGCTTGCTCGCCCTCTCAGGGGGAATGAAGGAGAAAAAATGTAACTAAAAGCTTGTGGATTGAAGTAAGGACAAGGAAAGATCATTCAGCAATTATAATTGCAGGCAAAATATGCTCAACTTGGGGAAAATTAACATAGTTTATTAACAATCAAACCAGAGTGGCATAATAAGGGAGAAAAAAAAATATTTGAAAAACAACTTCCCCCCACGCCTGTCTTCTTCCTGCCTTCACTCATGATTTTTCTACCTTCTCACCACCCAGCAGTACAGAGGGACAGAGAATGGGGGTTGCAGTCAGTTCATGACATGTTGTCTCTGCCACTCCTTCCTCCTTAGGAGGAGGACTCCTCACAGTCTTCCCCTGCTCCAGCGTGGGGCCCTTCCCACAGGCTACAGTCCTTCAAGAATACTGCTTTTTAGGATAATCATATATAGGGATGGTTTAAAAGTTTTTCAAGGGACTTCTAGGAGGCGTGTTACTTGCAGGTCTTTGGAGTTTCAGTGTGCTATGTGTCTTCTTTCTACTCCTCTTCAATTTATAAAAGGAGACATTATAAGGAACCTTCAGCTCTCTCAGTCTGTATTTTTTTCTTCTCCCACATACATTCAAAATTGTTGTGTGGGGTCAAGTGTCTTTCATTCTGTTTTTATGCCTACATGTTCTTTAAACTTGACTTATGTTTATGTTTTCTGCACAGATCTGGTGATAAATGATATTTGCTTTCCTGAAGGGACTTCAAGTAAAGTGCTTTTTCTTACATTTTCAAGCTCTCTTCTAATATTTTGTTTCTTTTATAGACAAATAAGATTGAAAGTCACTGTATTTTGAATACAGCAATGAAAGCCCACGTATTTTCCTTGAACAGTAAAACAATTTCTGTGTTTCTGTCTTTGAGAGGAAAAAAATCTGCAAATATTTTCAAAAAGCTATTCTTTGCTTATTATGTTTTTCAAATTGCAATTTAAAAAAAAATAAACAACCAAAACTTTTCCACTGAGAAAATGAAATTTTATATTAAAAAAGGAAATCAATTGGTTTTATTAATGGTCTTAATAAGTTCTGCTAAATATTAGTGAGATTGCAATGGTATAATATATGTCCCATAATTTTTATTATAGCCCACAATGAGAAAGAAAAAATTGCAAAGCCAAGACCTAAACCTTTGGTTTATATGTTTCTATGTTTCTTTTCACCTAAAATGAACAAAAATATTAGATCTGGTTGTAGATGAGAAATTTGCACACAAGAATCTCATCCCATTGTTGAAACACATCCATTGCTGTGGATTTGGGCACATTGCACCAAGGACCAGCATTTAACTTTCTGGAAAAACAAGGAAGATGTCCTCTGAGAGGACTACTAAGAGGCTGTGCGAGTGGCCATGGACCAGGTGAGAAAAGCTAAAGCCCTGACGGAATTGAACCTGGCCAGGGATGTCAAAAACAACAAGAAAAGCTTC
>WHYT01014630.1:93710-142968 GCA_009806455.1 Tetrax tetrax
GCTAAGGCACATGGAGAGCAAGGAGGTGGTTGGTGACAGCCAACATGGCTTCACCAAGGGCAGATCGTGCCTGACCAATTTGGTGGCCTTCTATGACGGGGTAACAGCATCGGTGGACAAGGGACGGGCAACGGATATCATCTACCTGGACTTGTGCAAAGCTTTTGACACTGTCCCGCACGACATCCTTCTCTCTAAACTAGAGAGACATGGGTTTGATGGACGGACCACTCGGTGGATAAGGAGTTGGCTGGATGACCACATTCAGAGAGTGGTGGTCAACAGCTCGGTGTTCAAGTGGAGACCGGTCACAAGTGGCGTCCCTCAGGGGTCCGTGTTGGGCCCGGCCCTATTCAACCTCTTTGTCGGTGACATGGACGGTGGGACAGAGTGCACCCTCAGCAAGTTCACTGATGACACCAAGCAGTGTGGTGCCGTCGACATACTGGAAGGGAGGGATGCCATCCAGAGGGATCTGGACAGGATGGAGAGAGGGGACGTGCAAACCTCATGAAGCTCAACCTGGCCAAGTGCAAGGTCCTGCACCTGGGTTGTGGCAATCCCAGGCACGAACACAGGCTGGGCGAAGAATGGATCGAGACCAGCCCTGTGGAGAAGGAATGGGGAGTGATGGCAGATGAGAAGTTTAACATGAGCCGGCAATACATCCTTGCGGCCCAGAAGGCCAACCACATCCTGTGCTGCATCAAGAGGAGTGTGGCCATCAGGTTGAGGGAGGTGATTCTCCCCCTCTACTCTGCCCTGATGAGACCCCTCCTGGGGTACTGTGTCCAGCTCTGGAGCCCCCAACATAGGAAGGACATGGACCAGTTGGAGAAGGTCCAGAGGAGGGCCACGAAGATGATCAGAGGGCTGGAGCACCTTTCCTATGAGGACAGGCTGAGAGAGTTGGGGCTGTTCAGCCTAGAGAAGAGGAGGCTCCGGTGAGACCTGATAGCGGTCTTCCAATACCTCAAGGGGGCCTACAAGAAAGATGGGGAGAGACTGTTCAGTAGGGCCTGTTGTGATAGGACAAGGGGTAATGGTTTTAAAATAGAGGGAGGTAGATTTAGATTAGATATTAGGAAAAAAATTTTTACTTAAAGGATGGTAGAACACTGGCACAGGTTGCCCAGAGAGGTGGTGGATGCCCCATCCCTGGAAACATTCAAGGCCAGGTTGGATGGGGCTCTGAGCCCTGCTCCTTGCAGGGGGGTTTGAGTAGATGACCTTTGAAGATCCCTTCCATCCCTAAACATTCTATGATTCTAAGATTACAGTAAATACTTTGTGCTTGTGGTTAAACTTCTTGATATAAAAAAGATTACTTAGATATTGTATCCACAAAGTGCAATGTCCTAGTCACAGTTTATAAGGCACTGCTCAGTGAGCAATGGTTTTGAGTGGTGACTCACTCATCCGATGTTAGGAGTACCTTTTCCTTTACTGGAAACTAGCCACCAGTATTTTAGCTTTCTTACTAGTTATTAAAATATTTTACATGTTAACCTACATACAGTTTCTTATCAAATATTTACCTTTTTGAAAATGATAAGTCATTACTTGAAATGAAATGTACTAGAGATATAAGGATTCCCAACCTAAGCATTTCTAATGATTTTTCTTTTATTTATATACCTTTTCACTTCCTCCTGTCCTCTCCACCACAAAAAAAAAGACTATAAATCCATCAGTAGAAAGCCACTGAATTGAAAGGTTAAATTAATAATTGATATATTAGAAACATTTCGAAAGAATTAACAACTCCACAGGTTGCATTTTGAGATAAGAAATTGCTATGTATCTCTTGGAAGTTCTGGAAGGAAATCCTAAAAATGTCTGTAAGTAGTGTCTCAGCATCACATAAAGGTTGAAGTAAGTATACTGCAGGATATGCAAATACAGTTGTAATTCTACTGGATGACAAACTTTAGAGTTATTGCATATAGATCTCTTTCTAAGTCACCTTCAGCTAAAATATAAGCATATTAATTTTGGTTACTATGTTAAAAGTTGATGAACTTTGCCTGAGAGAGGGTTCAGTCAGTTCTGCAAAGATACATAACTCTCTTATCTCTCTTTTTGATCCAGAAAAAGTAGGATAAGGGATGTTCTGGTGGTTAATGATAAAACTTGATATCTTGGGAAGGCAATTTACTTTAAAGCTTATAATGCCATGTAACAGCAAGCAATAATACTGGAACTCTAACTCTGCTTTTTCAAGCTCATCTAAAGAGAAATTAGGAAGTCAATTTATAAACAATAAACAAATAAGAGCAAAGTTAAAATGTGATGGACATCCACTGCTGTTTGAGCAGTTAATATATATCACCTTTTCCAGCGGAATTTGTTCTGTTTGGTAATTCTTAGGAATTGTTTCATCTGACAAACATTGTACACATAGGTGTTCATACAGATTTACTGAAAAAATTCAACCGTTGATACTAATTGAATATTTTAGATGTTGGATGTGTATTGTAGTTATTCCTTATGCCTACAGTATCTTTCAATCAGTATTTTATCATAGAAAATACTTACTTCTCTTTTATATATGCAAAATGATTATAAAGAACAAAAACAAATTAAGAATTTACACAGAAGAATGTTCAGCTGTAAACAATGTGAAGATATCTGTGAAATAGAGGTACAATGAATAAGAGAACAGATCTCATTTTGTGTCAGTGGCAAATAGTACAGTATATTACAGTTCAAGTAACAAGATTTTTCATCTTACATAATAATTTTTTTTTTTGCTTTGGAGGAGCTTAATAGTATCTTAAAAACTGGCTTGTGCATCTATACCAGAAGTTTAGTTCAGCATGATTTTGGCCCTATTAGTATTTCAGTTAACTGTTGGTGCTCTAATTCATCTCTGCTCTCTCATTAGAAAAAAAAAAATCTTTTTTTTTTTTTAAACATGTGAAATAACAGTTAACTTATACCACCTTTTGCTGTTATTGTACAACAATTGGACATGCAGATTGTCTGTTCAGTGACCTGGGCAAAAACATTTGGTTTATGAAATAGGATTCTAAAAGAAGATTGTAATGAGCAGTAAGAGCATGACTACTGACAGCCTTGCAAAGAGTTACCTACATTCAGTGGCTGATATTTCCAAGTTCTCACATATTGGAGGGGAACAAATGTGGCCTAGAAGCTATTTAACATCTTTTCCAAAGCTTTACATCCTGATTCTGCAGGAGAAACTTGTAATTTTCTACAACTGATGCTGCAATTGTGGAGGTAATAATACTAGAAATGTTAATGTTCTCTGGCAAACAATCATTTCCTGGAAAAGTATAACATTTCTTAGCAGGTGATATTTCTTCATTTTCTCCCCAAGGAAGAAAATAAACAGCGTATATCCCTAAAATGAAGGTCACAAAACCTCCAAGTTCCATACCATATCTTAAAAACAGATTATTTAATACTAGATCTTCAGCTCACATAAAATAATGAATCCACACATTTCAGTATGCTATGTTTACTTACTGTGTCCACACATTTCAGTATGCTATGTTTACTTGCTGTGTTTACTTACCTGAGCTGAAAAATCAATTGAGTTTAAGCAGCTGAAAAAACAAATAATTGTTCTCTCACTTGCAGCAAATTTGACAGGGAGCAATGCTGGACAGGATCAAACATATCAACAGCACATGCAAATGCTAAATATTAAGTGGTCTGGACAAGAATCCAAGGCTATGAGCTCACAACTTTTATAAATTTACACTGGACAGACATTATAAGAAATGAAGAATGCTAGCTATTGTAACACAAGGAAGAAGGAAGAAAGTATTACTTGTGACAAATGGTGAACTTAGAAAATTGCTGGTGGTACTTGCTGAAAGCAAGGAGTGTGTATTTACTTGAGCTGTAGAGCACTTATGTTCTCTCTGGTCTACTAGGCAAAATTACTACAACTGCAGAAATTGTAGAACAGTTTCCTTTTCAAATTATTTATTTTTGGAGGGTGATGGGAATTCTTTAGTATGTTCTTCCTCAAACAAATTATCTGAAAAAAAAGCATTGAACTTCACTGAAGTACCCAGAAATTTTTCTCTGTCTGAAGTAACATTGAAGCACTGGATATAATACTAACCTTAAACAGCATGCATTCAAAAATTATAAGACCAAAATAGATTTTCATAAAGCCAAAGCAAAATGTAATTGAATATATAATTTAATTTTAATACAGACTATTTAATAATATAGTGCAATAATAAAATATAATAACTTTTTAATGTTATAAAATTTTAATATATTTTTAAAATTGTTTTAATTCCAGAGTATTGGTCTATCCTGGCCCTTTGAGCACTGCTCAGAAGTGCTTTACTTGCTTTACACCATGTGTAAAGATTAAGTTCTTATCTCAAAGGTATGAACTTAATTTTGAGAATAAGATGCCTAAAAGTGTTCCATTTTTAGTGGAATGCAGTGCATGTAGTGTAAAGATAGAAAATGCCCCTTCATTATGCCATGTAATCTTACTTCTATTGGTGAAAACATGTTGTCCTAAAATGGTCTTGGCGTAATGGCCAATATTGTATTAAAAGTTAAATACAGAGTTTGAATAGTTTAGATACATGTGTGCTGTTTAAAATATATTTCTACTTTGATAAGAAATGCAGCTTGACAGTGCTGAATTTCTTACATACAAAGGCCTTTACAGACAGTCAGAAGTAACAAATATTTTGAGGAAAAGTGGGGAAGGAGACACACAAAAACTTTCTTTATTATCCTTTATAGTTTTTTTGTTGTTGAAATAATTTTACTGTTTTTCACCTCTTGCTTTAGATGAACCTGAAAACAGGAGGAATCTGTAGAAAAATCAGAACTTGTGGCAGAAAAGATATTATTTATTACTCTGCTTCTCTCTGCCTATGGATTATATTTGATATAGTATTTGTTCTTTACCTCTAGACAAACATAGTTGGTTTATTCAACAAACATTAAATTTGGATGCATTCTTTTTTTCTTTAGTTTTAGTTTACTAATGCAAACACTTTTAAAGTAATTCTTCAAAAGTGTTTCAGTCTAGACGAATTGGCTTCACATGTGTGTTATCTGTAGTGAACATTTTGAAAGCAGTAATTTAATTTTTCTGATATCTAGCTATTAATGGACACATTGCATATAACCAGAATACAGAATTTCTTGAACTGAACTTCTGCAAAGAAAGACAGTTCCTCTGCACACACATATTTGATGTCATGTGTCTGATTTATTAGAATTCTTGATATAATTTGAATAAATAAAAAAGCTTATGGATCTGCTAGCCTTTTACACATCGACAACACACAAAGCAAAGTAATAATTCCATGGTATTTTTGTGCACTGATGAAACGTCTATTTTTTCTGATGAATATTTCACTAAAATAGAAACACCTTCCTGTTAGTCTTTTTAGAATAATGTATAAAACCCATGCTAAAAACGGCAGATATTCATCACACCATTTCAGTATTCAGCTGTTCTTTTCTTTTCTTTTCTACCTCCTGGATGATTGTGACATTGGATCTGATCCAGTACTTGTTGAAATCAATAGGAGCCTTTTTATTGACTTTAATAGAGCAGAAGTAGGCTTGTGGTAGGCAGAGTGGCTTGAGTAGTTAAGAAAAATAACTTTGTATATCCCCAGCAGAATAAACTCCACTTTGTAGCGGAGTTTCAGTGCCCAGTGACTAGATTATTTTATTAAAAATGTGGCTTTTGCCAAAAACAGTTCAGATATAACAATAGCCAGGACTATACTGGGCTTTCCTAAATGTATGCAAGGAGGCTGTTTATAATTTTTACCTTGTTTGATTTTGTTTTCTTTGTGCACTGTTTGTAGACTTGGCAAGTTCTCAAGGGTTTATTCAGTTTTCCATCAGAATCCCAAAAGGCCATGTTCTTTCCTCATTCGGGGCATGATCATTACTGCTGCTTTTCCCTATGTGTAATTTGCTGACCTCACTCTCTGTAAATGTCTTCTGTACAACCTTAATGCAGTCCTGAAACTTTTGTCTAATTAGACCAGGCTGAGAGATCAGTGCTACTCAGCGGGAGGATTACACAGGCTGAATGCAATGTTCACCGTGAAATTAATAGCACTGGTGACATAATTGCAACAAAATCCCTATCACTGGGAATTAGTATCAGGATTGTTCTATGCTGTTTTGGTAACTGAAGCAAATTGAATGTGAAATGTTGTTCTTTATTTACACTGTATTGGTTATTTTTCTTGATCTGAAAGTCTAATGTTACCAACATGGTAAGTAGAACCTCGACAGCCAGCTCAATTCTATATTCCAAAATTTGCGGCAAATCTGACAAAAATGTGGGTTGCTTAAATGCAAATGGGGACATGATCACCGTAATTCTCTGCCCTCAGCTGTCTACTCACTGATATACTGTCTGAGTCCCAGACCTATGGTAGCTAGATCAGAGTATTTCAATACTTAAGGCCACCACTATCCTGAGAATTACCATGAAGCCTAAACCTGATTTGGATCTTGAGGCTTGATAGATCCTTTGTGTCAGGGCCCTGAGGGCACTACCAGGCCTTATTGGGTCTGACGACTACCCCTGAGAACTCCCAGTACACCTCCCCATGGGTTCAGGAGCCCCATTTCAGATCAGTTTTGAGGCCTTAATCCCTTCCTGAGCTATGCTGTAGGTATGCCTTGCTCCTAGTCCGTTTCCCAGATGGGCACCTTGTGCTAATGCGGCAGTCTTGCATCTGGACCCATCTCCTGCTGCTCCTCACTTGGACCCTGGACCTGGTTCACTGCTGGATGTGTCTGGGTTGTTGATGGGCCCTGTTGTCAGTGCTGTGCTTGGGTTCTGCAGGACCACACTTGGGTCAATGAGGGTGTTGCCTGCTCTGCGGTCACCTCTGGCTGGTCCCCCTTAGTGGAGTAACCCTGTTTTTGCTGCTGTCTAACACCCTAAATGTACCCCTAAAGTATGTGAGATGCTTGCCACTCTCAGTACTCTGGATTTGGTTTCCTACTTCAGAATTATTTGAACATGAATAAGCCCTTGAATAAAATATAAATGTAAACCTGGAAGCAGGGGCTGACACCCAGCAGTAGTTCATTCCATGTGACTGCTGTAACTCCTAAGTTTACAATGTACGGTTTCACTTGTCCTGTTATTTCTTGATTTTTTTTATTCAATTACTCTCTTAATTCTTTCTGCACATCATCACAGCTTCAGTTGAAAAGGCTTCTAAGTAAATAAGCTGTAGTTTCCTGGTTAAGGCATCTGCTTTAAAGACTGTACCTTTACAATTTTTTTTTAGTCTGGTAAAAGACTTCTAGTGCTTGAGCTGTTGATACTTGTTATTTTATAAGTGACAGGCACTAACTTTCTTTCTAGAGAAAGAGAAAGTCCTGTTTATTTCTTTGCTAGGAAACATATATTTAATGTTGGAAGAATATTCAGGGCTGCATGTCCCAAGTAGAAGAGGGTACCAGTTATTTCAGCCTCAGGAAGGATGTACAGTCAGTGCATCTTCCTGAAGCTGCAGGCACACTCAAGGAGAACATGTGTGACTTTAGACTGATCTCTGCTTATTCTGGTGATTGTTTTGGGTTGCCATTGGGCCTCACTGCTGGATTCTTGTGGCTAAATCAGAGCTTGGTTTTTGATGTTTGGCATTTAGATTCAGACTTTGATACCACTGAGGTTTTGTTATTTTAAATCTCTGGTAGCCTGGAAAGATTTTAAAACAGATTTAAGTGACTATGATCTGTGACTAACAGCAAAACTACTTTGCTAATAAGGCAATCAGAGTTCTAAAAAATTTACATGTCAAAGGCTGCAAACTCCCAAAAGCTGAAGAGTTTGGGGAAACCATATAACATAAGCAGTTGAGTACATAAAAAGACTAGAAAATTCCAGTTCTCTTAATGAAGGTAATTATAAAAAAAAAAAAAACACCACTTGTGCAGCATGTTGATGCTTATGATAAAGCTTTCCTGTTTCTAATGGACTTGCAATTATCTGTAGAACAAACTTGGCCACTGAGGAGTGATAATTGCAATGTTGATTACATGTATTTTAGTATTTAATAAATCATGCTAAATACTAACCATCCTGTAGAATTAAAAAGCTTCTGTCTATGTTGAAATAAAGAGCAAAGAAGCACTTAAAGTTTTGGCAGGATGTAAACTTTGGAGTCTTTATTTGTGCTAATAAATATTTCAGATGGAAAAAAGTGGAATCACTCCAAAAAAAAACAAAAAGGCAAACTGATGAGTAGAAGTAACACTCATTTCTAAAGGAGATAAAAAAGAAGGAAACCAGCTTTCAGGCCTACATGTCCTTCTTCAGACAAGAAATAGAATTAATTAATTTATTCATTCTTGTTTAGTTAAGAAAGAAAATGGAGTGGTTCCTACAGCACTCACTAAGACTGAATCCATGTATCTGGTATCCTTGTTGATCCTTGAGAATACAATTTAGCTACAGGTCAGCTGCTTATTTTTGAGAAAAGTAATAATTTCTTATTTTGAAAACATTAGTTTTTCAGCCTGATGCAAAATGGAGGAAATGCTTATATCAGAAATATTTTCCCAAAAAGTAATTCTTTTTCCCATCCAGCTTTCCTACTAGGATCAAACACTAACTCACATAATTCTGTAAATCCCATATTCTTCTTAACCTTAGCCAAGTATCCACTCAGGAAATGACAGCAAATATATCAAAGGCCCAATTGAAACAATGTGTCCAACAACTTGAGCACGAGCAAATCAGTTTATTTATGTCAAAACCAAAGTAGCTTTCAAAACTGAAGACATCTTAAGTTCATTACTTATTTATGGTGGATTTTCATTTTTTAACTTTTTAAAAATAATTTAGTTATTAACTATAGTCCAGCTCAATTTGCTCATCTTTAATATTGATTAAAATGCTCATATTAGGAGTCCTATACTTATGTTGTCAACAAAAATAAATTGTAAGCAGGTGCTGTTTTGCATAGCTACAAAACATAAAGCAAATACACTGGAGGAAATACAGTTGGAGGAAGAAAGTCAAGAAACTTTCCTCCTGACATGCATGAATATACCATTGCTATAGATCTTATTTAATAGTAGTTAAATACTTCTATTCTCTGTCGTGAACTTTACAGGGGTTTTTTTCTCTAATAAATAGACTTCATGGAGTTTTTTAGTTAGATAGAGGGTTTCTGTTTGTTTCATTTTTGGTTTTGTTTTTCTGCTTGGAATATTTATTTGCATCAGTCTCCATGTGAGTCTGGCCCTTGTCCTGTATAGACCCATCCATATACTGTCTTTGATATACTCTCACATTTGCAATAACCTTGAAAATATTACTGCCAGTATGTAAAGCCTTCTGCAGTACTGTTCTCTGTGGAACATGTGCTGATGCAAGTGGGCCAGAATTGCTTGACAGACAAACAGAGGCATAGCCAGAGGGGACACAAGCCAACACCTTCAAATCCCAATTGCAAAACCACCTGGGACCTGTCAGAGCAGGAGTTAATTTAAGGTAGAGTTGTGTTTATCTAAGGCCGAGGACTGTTAAACAGGAATTACATCAATCATCAGTTGCAAGACCTTTAGTGCAGAAACTATAAATTACCTCTTTTTCATCCTTAAGTGTCATGGATGCCTTTCTGGTCAGTCTGCTGAACAGCCTGCTTTGTCGTTATGTGGTCATATTTTTTGCTTGCTAGCACAAACTAAAATAACTGCAGAATTTCAAAAAGTATTTACAAAGACACTTCTTATAATTTTGCAATAAAGCATTAAGTTCACTCTGTTCTTGGTCCATGTCTTGCTGCAAGCAGAGCACCTGTCAGTAGGAATAAGTGCTTTGAGGGTGTAATAGTATTCAAAAGAGGTGGTCAAATCCTCATTGTCAAGGACTGAGATGACACCACAAAGTTGTTAGGACTCCTTTACCAGTAATTCTGGGTCTAATAGCATCTGATCCCAGCAGCACTTACAGAAATAGGACTACTAAACATCATATAAGACACTATTGGAATTAGGGCTAGAGCTTATTGCTGCAGAAATACCATATAACAGCATCCTTTTGGAAAAGATTTATTTTCACAAAGAGTTAGAAAACCTTAAAAAGTTGAGTACTAAGCAACTTTGTACTGCATGGGCAGTACAAAGCATGCATCTTCTAATATGATCTAAAACCCCATAATTTAAGAAGCTGTTTTGGAAGCACTGGAATTACTGAAGTCTCATTTATGACAGAATAGTACATTTTATAGGCTGGAATCTTCCTCTCATAGATTGGTAAAATATTTCAGGTAGGAAGAGACCTCAGAAGTTTTTCTCGGTCTCTTACCCTGCTAAAATACACTAAATTTCTTCCTGCATGCCCCAAGCACAAGTGTGATCTCTTCCCTTCAAAATCTATTTTCCCTAGTTCCTTAATTATACCAAAATCTTTCCTTTGTCCTTTCCAACATTATGTTGCTAATGAGACAGACCCTCACCCTATAGCTTTGTCTTATTTTCTCAATGTAACTTAACAATGCCACTGCTGTTTTCCCTGCTTTTGGTTGGCCTGGTGGCTGCTATATCCTACATTTACTGGTTAGAATTACATAAAACTGATTAGACTTGCATTTTGGGAGGCAATTCAAGCAGCCCGGATCAGGGCTTTTTGCTTCCTTCACTGGTTTTATTAAATGCCTATCTGCCAGTTGTAAAATCTTTTGACTCACTTGAAATTGTCTGGAGGTTTAAAACTCGTTTAAGTTATGAGAGACTGGTGTATTGACAGGCAAACTACTAATAGTTTTTTCATATAAGAAATCAAGTTAAAGGCAATTGTATTTGTTTAGTTATTGCATATACATAGATGGTGGAATCTAGTAGTAGTCTTTTGTTTACTTTTAAAGTCTTTGCAGTATTTCATATTTTCCACTGGTTTATATTTTTTCTCTCTAGAACTGATATATGTGTGCATGTGTATTTATATATGTACATAAATATTGATTATGATTGCTTGACTACTGATACCTAATAAAGCTGTATTAGCTCAGTTCTGATTGAATCACTTGTGCAGGAAATTGTTAATCTTATATAATTCTGAGCACAGAGAGTTCAAGGGAAGGCCAATGTAGCCAAGAAACTCAAGTGAACCTAAAGTCAGATTCAGAGGTGATTAGCAACTTTAAACCACCTTTGGGCTCAGTACTTGAAGTAATCATGTTAGAAGCTTTTTCCCTAGACTTTTCCACTATGATGGTGAGTTAGAAGAAAGGAGTAAGGCAATAAATCATTCGCAGAATCATATTTTATAAGCTGACTCAGTCTCTACTTGGTGATGTAATCTTTCTCCTTCTGCTTAATATTCATACTGTAGTAAAATTCCACTGTGTATGCATTTACATGCTTTTTTTTGTTATTTTCAATTTTTTATTAATTTGAGATTTGTCTTTTTACTGAAATACACTGAAACAGGAGTTCTGTTTGTATTACAGTGAGCCAACTTTGTTGCAAGCCAAGTATGAACATCAGAGTCTGAATCCACACAGTGTAGGTGTATAATTTTTTATACTCCTGCAGGCAATGCATTTGATTAAAAAAAAAGCCAAAGCTGTTTATACATGGATGCTTAAGAATAAAGTAACTACACTTGTGTAATGAAATCTTGATTTCTATTAGTAGTACTGTAACTGGAAACAATGAGATAAATCAATTTTGTGAATAAATGATGATACCTTTTTCATTCTGTGTCTTCCAATCTGTAGACAAAAGAAGTTGTGTCATGTTTTCCCATAACATTTTTTCCAGAACATAGACTCCCAACCGTAGAAGAGATTTGTGCTTTCTGAACTATACGGACGTAGAGTGAAGCTGTCACAAATATTAAAGGGGTAACAATTTTAAGGTGTTGCAGGGCAGTGCAGTTTTAGGAAACTGAAGGTTACATTAGCCATTTCCAAATACAAATGCAACAACATTAAGGGCAGAAGTTTGTTGGGAAATAAGCGGTCTGGATGACTTGTATAGAAAAGTAAAAACAAAGATGCCTTCAAGAATCTATCCTTTACCCACAGACAGGTGAGGTAACTGTGGAGAAAGCAAAGTTGATGATATATGAATATATTAGCATGGGGCAAAAAATCTCCATCGTCGTCCTCGCTGTGCAGTCCATGACTGTTACAAGAAATTGCCTAATACAAGGATATGCTAAGTGTCTGTCTCATTTTAATTTGGTTAGTAAAGAAAGTAAAGACAGTCTACTTGTTCTGCTCCGTCTCCCCCAGCCAGAGTCCAGATTAGTGACCAGCTTGTCCATGCTGGCGGGACACAGGACATCTCACGACAATGGCTTGTGAGTAACAGACAGGAGACCATTCCTGATATTCATGTTGTCTGCTTGGGGTGTTGCAGAACACAAGAGTTCAAGGAGAAAAAAAATTATTAGAACTTATGGTAATTATTTTTATTTTGTGTTAGAATTGCTATAATCCCATTGAAATAAATCTTAAAATTGCCTATTTCCTCCCTTCCTTCCTGTCGCCCACATCAGGCCCCCTGAATTTGTGGTACAGTAAGAATTCAGAGATCTGCGCACTTCACAGCCTAAAAAAGGTGGTCAAACTCTTTCCTTGCTAATCCAGGATCTCTTGTGTCATACTACTGATGAGTGAACTGTCATGGGAATTACAAAGGATGTTGAGGCTTGTTTTTCTTCTATCTATAATAGTCACTTTCTGGTGATAAACTTCTTTCATATTTGGAATTTCCTGACAAAATAGCATTCAGAAAATACATGGAAATTTGACTTTTTAAGAACTTTGCATGAAGGAATCAAGAATGAATGAACAC
The DNA here is from genome assembly GCA_009806455.1 of Tetrax tetrax. Lineage (NCBI taxonomy): Eukaryota > Metazoa > Chordata > Aves > Otidiformes > Otididae > Tetrax > Tetrax tetrax. Next base: position 106,521 of record WHYT01014630.1, read on the forward strand.
AATTCCCTGGCTTCTTTAGTCTTTAGGATTACTACAAATTATTTTTCAGCTCTATGTCCAGACAAAGTACTTGCCGAATAAGTCATTTCCCAACGCACTAGCTACCTCCCTGATATCACTCTTCCTTTGTAGAACTGTACAGGGAAGGTCAGTATCACTAATGTCTTTTTTCACATATGGGAATATACCTAAACTATTTTCTGCTGTAATATGAGCTGTCTGGATGAAGACCTGTTCCTGGGTTAAGCAGAGTTTCTTAGGCATCATCTCCTCTTCAACTGATCAGTTTGGAGGACATGCACCTTTCGTCCAGGCTATTTGGGAGCAGGATAACCAGCAAGATTTTGGCAGAAATGCCTTTTTGTAAATCAACTTCTGTATTTGCTTTCTCTTGCATTTATACTGCAACTAAACTTCTGTTACTGTTGCGTTGAACAACATATAGTCTGGAGAGCATCCGGGTTTCAGATTTATAGATCATCCTGACTGATGATCTTAAATGTAATAAAAGTCAATCATTTGAATTGGATAATGGCTTATTTTGGTTTCTTAGTTTATAAATCTCTTCAAGAAGCTTTTTATAAAATTATCTACATTCCCTTATTGAATAAAAATAACTTAGAGATACGTAATTTGGAAATGACCCTTTTTTCAGTATTAGAAAATGTGAGTTGCATTAACCTTATTAAAAATGCTAATTTTTAAATGTTTACATATCCATTTAACTTGGAAAATTATTACAGTTAATATTAGATCAGTTTAATTCTGGTTAAATATGTTCTATGCTTAATTACAGAAACACAGAAAACTGAAAATGTTCTGTAAAACCTGGATTTTAGACTACAGTTTTATAAATTTTTTTTTTTTTCTAGCAATTCAATCGTTTGCCTTACAGAAGCATTTGAAATTGCAAATATACAAAACCTAACATTGACAGTTTGTTTTGACTTCTTTTCTTTTGAGTGGGGAGGGAAACTAAAGAAAAGTGGAATGATGTGAAATTTAAATTTGCATAGTACTGTTGTCTAGATATTGTTCATAAAATATCCGATCCGAATTTTTTTTTTCAACATAACAATTCATCTGAAGGAGAATGAAGGCTAATGCTTTTTGTCTTAGTGAATATATTACTACACAAAAATCCATATACGTAACTTGACTGTTTTACTTACCCCCCATATTTAGAAGGTACTTCAGTCTCCACCAGGGAAAGTTGGAGTTGTTAAATGTCATAGCTGATGTTCTGATACCCTTCTGAACTAAGCTCTAGGAGATCTATATTTAGTGTATGTGTGTCTTTGCACAGAAGGGAATAAGCTACTTCCAGTGCCATCGTACTCGTCCTGCCTTTTCTCAGGAGCCGCAGGAAGCACAGAGGGGAGTGTTGAGAATTCACATAGGCAGGCACTATATGTGTCACCGCACACTGAGAGTGCAGCGCTCACATACAGCAGGCTCTTCTCCAGGGGAAAACTGGTGACTGGTACTTGCATGCCTAATAACTGGTAGGTATATAAGAACAGATTCAGCCTGAAATCTCCCAGCAGCGGAGTGATGTAGTTTTGATCTCAGCTGCTCTGGGGCAGCAAGTTCCTACAGGCTGTGCACAGCTGCTTGCCTTTTAGGGGGCAGTGCAGAGTGACACGTCAGTGTTGGCGTGGGGTGTCCAGAAATGTGCTCAGGAACGTGTCTGTTGTTGCTGACCTGGGAGGTCCTAACTCTCTTGCCAGCAGAGAAAGAGTGCAGGTCTCGAGCTGCCTGCAGCACATGCTGCAGGAAAAAATGGCAGGGTGGACTGGGGTATTGGTATAGGGCTGGTGTAGAGTAAAGATAAAAATCGAGCTGATGTAGTGTGAAGAAGGATAGTGTGGGATTGGCTGTTCAGTGCAGGGGTAAGTAGAAGTGGGAAAAGGCATAAGATCTTGTCTGGGGCTTCTACATGAAAGAGATGGAGCAATGTCATTCATGCTCAGTGCTGAGCAGCTGTGTAGGGTGGCACATAGTTTGTTCTTCTGACTCTGCATTCAGCTGCTGCAGTTATGTTGGTAAATTATATTATGGGTCTCTTCACTTGAACACATTCTCAGCCTGGCCCATGGTTGGACCTACAAGCAGGAAATTCAGCTAATAAACTGGAGGGAGAAATCTTATGGCTTTTAAAGCTCCTGGGTTTGGCTTCCCTTAAAGAATTGTGGCTTTTAACAAACCCTGGTTTGGTCCCTCTTTACAGATACACAACTTCCATGATGGATGCATCCATAATTATGATGTTCTTTTTAGCAGTAAGATCGGGAAGAATAATTTTGATTAAAATATTTTTGAGTTAATCAGGTTCTGTGTTTGGTTTGTTTTTTTTTGTTTTGGTTTGGGTTTTTTTTTGTGTGTGTGTGGAGAGCTATAGTACTAAAATAGTTGTGCTTGTCTTTGATTTTTATCACTGTTAAGTCATTGAAACTACTTTGTTTATTATCCCACTAATTTTAGCAATGCTTTATCTTTGCCATTCTTGCAGCAGAGATAATATACAGAATTAGTCCATGCGACTCTTCTACCTATCTGTCTGTTTTCAGACATGTTTAGCATTTGAGGGTTAGTTTTTCCCCACTTAATAGCTTGTAGTGCTACACATTAATTACCTTGTGCATGAAGAAATTTATCTTGAACTCCCTTGCTGACCAGTCTTTTCTTAGCTTTGGTTCATGCCCTTTGTTTTTTCAGCCCATTACTCTGTCAGATAATTTCAGGGTATCTGCCTTCTATGTGACTTTCAAAATTGTGTCTCTTAATCATTGTATTCTGTTAATCACTTCTACTCTAATTAATATATACCTTGCCTAATCTCCTTGCAGAACTCTTGCCACATATTACTACCTCAATTCCTCACCGTCTCCACATTTGCTCTTACCATCTGGTTCATAAGACTGTGTCAGGTATTCTGACTAATCACCTGCAGTGAGGTCCACATAGCCTTCATTAAAACTCAAGCTCTGGGACCAAATATCACAAATTTGTGGCCAAAACCTATGTCCTGTCATGTGTTCAATGTAGATAGCAGATGACACCCTAATGTTAACGATCCACTTCTCATCCCATCTCTATGTTCATGTTAAATTGGTGTCAGCACTTCCTAATAACCTTTGAAATGCAGGAGGGATAAAATATACAGACAGATGCTTCCAGCATTAGCAAGCCCTAATGAAAAAACAGGTTCCATAACATTGTTGAAAACTGTGTATTCAACTAATACAAAATTATTCCTCAGAAGTGGATTTTTCTTAGTACTGAGATTGGGGAAAATGGACAGATACTGTTATGTGCAGGGCAATTAGATGAAAACAGTGTACTAAGAGCTAATTGCTAGGCTGGTGCACTGAGCCTGGCTAGGATTGAGTTAATTTTCTCCACAGCAGCTCATACTGTGCCGTAGTTTAGATTTTTGACAAAAACACTACTAATAACACACTAAGGTTCTAGCTTTTGCTGCAAAGTGTTTATACAGCATTAAGGCCTTCTCTGTTTCTCAGTCTGCGTGCCCTACCTCCCCCCATCCTGCACAACTGAATAATCTGAGGAGTGTACAATAGTCTGGGAGGGGGCACAACCAGGCAGATGACCTGAACTAACTAAAGAGATATTCCATACCATATAATGTCATGCTCAGCAATAAAAGACAAAACAGGAGAGTTAGCCATCTATTACTCAGGAACTGGCTGAACATTAGTCTTCCCTTGGGAGATGATGAGTGATAGCCTTTGCATCACTTGTTTTGATCTATTTTCTTCTCTCTTATCCCATTTATCCTTCACTGATTAAACTTGTTTTCTTTTGTTTTGTTTTATTTTGACCTCCAAGTTTTCTTGCTTTTATTCTTTCTTTCTTCTTCCCCTGTCTTGCTGGAGACATGGTGGGAAGACAGTGAGCAATCGTCTGGTGCTTGACTGCCTACGGGAGTTAGCCCACAACAGCTGGCTATATGAATAAAACACAATTCGTAGATGTTCCTGTTGAATGTCCAAATCTTGATCAAATTTTGCATCCTCGTAGCAGTAGGTAGGTTGCCAGGGGACTAGTCTTTAACTCTGGCTCAGTATTCCTTCAGCGCTAGTGCTCTAATTAGACTCAAGTTTTGACAGAGTGCAAAATAATAAATGAACTTAAAGTATGGAGTTTGAGGCAGACATAATCTGTACTAGTTTACAGAGATTTTGGTTTTGTATTCCTTTATTATGGAAAAGCATACTATACTGATCAGTATTTTGCGGGATCTTGCAAGGACATGTAGCGATGAGTTACTGATGCTCTTCAGCCCAGAAGGAAACTAAGAAGTTGTTTATAACGAGGGAAATGACTCGAATATGATACGAGGATCATGTAAATTAATTTAGTTTTATGTATATTGTGTTGATTTTTTTGATTGAAACTTGTAAACAAGAACATTGCTGCACAATATTTTCACAGTTGGTATATTATTATTTTGTCAGTTTCAGTGCCAATTAACGCATCTATTTTAGCCCTTCTCAACCTTATCAATGGTGCTTCCTGCTGTCCTTGAAGGACAAGAACAAAAATGGGACCAAATCCAATTGAACAAAGCCTGTACTGACAGTTAACTCTGCCCATCTAAATTACGTTCTTCAATTTCAGTGGGTACCAAGGTTCAGAGTTTTCTTAAAGTTTACCAGGAAAAGCAAGTGGCCTTCCTTTATAAGAATATTCTTTCTTTTCTTTATAAAGAATCTTAGTGAAAAGCAAATGTAGATTGCCTTTTTTTTTTTTTTTTACATTTAGTTTCATAACTTTTCACATTTATTTTCCCAATCCATTCATAAAATACTCTTGGTTATGTATCCTAAAACATACAGGGATACTCTAATGGCTTTTATGCTACTTTATTCATTTAAATATGCTATATGTGCATGAATAGTCATTATACCATTATAAATTACTTTTTAATTAATCTACTCTATCCCAGTGTAATATCCCAGTATAAGTGTAAAGGTTTTTACTCAAAGTTTGTTCATAAATGGGCTAGTTTATGCATTACATATTAGCAGTATATATTAACATTTCCCACTAGATCCTCCCTGACCAAATTTCTGTGCTTTTATTTCTTGCAAAATGTTAATGTTTTGAATACAGGTTGATATTCCAATAGTGCGGTTACGAAGGCAGGAGGTAGGATATTTATGTGTGTCTATTTTCACACCTCTAGCCATCATGGATGATTTAATAGTAATGGCAAAACCACATGCAATAAAATGCCAGAACAAGGTTTAAAACTGAATTCAATAATTTATATGGACTTTAACTCTATAATTACAGTACTGGTGTGTTATTGCAGAAATTAACTCACACAGTGTCAGAGAGTGAGTAGCTTCTATTTAATAGATCTATTTAAAATAAGTATGTTGTTAGAGAAAGTGTTCTTGGCTATTGGGGGGTAGGTAAAGTTTTTGTTACCTTAGTTCTTAGAATATGGTATATGAATATATCTTTGCACATAAGGAAATTAATAGCTAGTTGCCATTCACCAAAAATACACTTGACCCATCTTTTACGGGCTGAGATCTTTTATGGGTTCCATTAATCAGGATATCATTGAGGATTAATGAATTCTCAGTATGCTATATGCACACATTTGAAATAGGTCCTTGTAAAGGATTTTCTAGTTGAAGATTGATATCTAGAAACAGATTCATTATTGTATCTTAAGTTTCAAATATTATTTCAAACATGAGAGGAATAAGCAACAGGCTATGAATTAAAAATACAAAGAAAATATATTTCATGTTCTATTTTGTATGTTTGAATAGGTGATTTTTTTGTTTTTGTAAATCTAAATATTGTAAATAAAAATTATTTTGAGGATATGTACTGTTTTCTGATTTCTAACACTAAGCAAGTCAAAACTGTTCTGATAATAATTGACATCTATGTCTCTAGTCTATGGATGACTTAAAGAATTTGTTTGGTAGAAAACCAAATATAGATAGCAAATTAGTTTTTATGTTATTTCCAAAGAATAAAGAATCAACAATATGCACAGAGTCTACTCAGGTCCTTTCTCTGAACACTCTTTACTGGTTTCACCAACATATTTGTAGTAAAGAAAGAAAAAAAACCCACATTTATTGGTGCTCATATGTTGCCTATGTTCCAACTAGGATAGAGTTAATTTTCACCTGAGCTGGGAGAGGAACTGGAGCTGGTGGCCCCTGTGGCTGGGGGACACAGCTGGGATAGGTTACTAATTAGCCAACAGCTGGGATAGGTTACTAATTAGCCAACAGCTGGGATAGGTTGCCCAAATTAGCCAAAGGGCTGTTCCATCCCATGTGACATCATGCTCAGAATAGAAAGTTGGGACTGGGGTGAGGGGCAGGTTGCTGCTACTGGGGAGGGAACAGGGTATCAGGATCTGCTGTGAGCTATTGTACTGTAAATTATGTGCTTAAATATTTTCTGTTATTTTTGTTTGGTTTCCATCTCTGCTTTCTTTTCCTCTGTTGTTGTCTTAAACTACTTTTTTTTTATCGCATTCCATGAGTTTTGCCTTCTTTTCTTTCCTATTTCTCCTCCCTGTCCAACTGCAGGGGGCAACGAGGGGCGAGCGAGTAAGAGCGTGTGTGGTATTTTAGCTCCTGAGTTGGGCTAAACCATGACAGCATGAGAAAATAACACACAAACAGGTCTCATCAAGGTGTATTTGGCAAATTAATATATGACTGCTCAAGGTTGCTTCTAACAGTTTGTCATTGAATGAGAAGCTAAAGAAGAATGTATCGGAGAGTAATATTTTAGGGTAATTTTCAATGAAAGTCTCCCCTTCATCCTAATACGTGAGAAATCATTCATCAACATATTCCCAGTTTTATGACTTATTGTTCAGATACTGTTGTCAGCTCTGGCTGAAGCTGATGTACTAAAGGAGAACATTATACCCCAGCTATGTGAAACAGGTTCCTTTTTTCCATTTCTTTTTTTTGGGTGCATATGGAAAACAAATCCTATCAAGTAAGAAGTATTTTTCTTGAGACCTGGTGCTTCATAGGCTTATAACTGAAAACACTACTAAATGTTTTCTGCATTAAGTAGCAACATTTCATCACCACAAGAGAATCATTTATAACTTGGAAAGACAAAGAGTGCTGAGAGCCAAGCCAACTCGCTCAAAACTGTTCATTTCCTCAAAAGCAAAAGAATATTATTTTTATAATGGATGTAAGCAGGAAAAGGCAGTACAGATCAAACTTAAGTTTGTGCAGGAGTGGGGAAAAAAAGTGGAAAACATAGACTCACAAAAATTGAATATATGATCTGACACTCTAATTGGAAGGAAGACTCTGGAAAGGAGTTTGAAAGTAAAGGAGCAGATGGTGCCATTAACTAAATCAATTATGGGGCCATACTGATGTAATAAGGATTGTATTGCCATGAATCATCTCACTAGTACCTATGTCCCACACTTTTGATGGTGTATGCTAATGACTTGGCAAAAACACTTGCGATTTTTAGTTTAGTTTACTTTTTTTTCTAAGTGCTAAGTCAAGGAAGAATAAAATTTGATTCTGTTGTGGAGGACTGAAACATGAGATTTTTTTTAATTGCAGGCTTTTTGAAACATGAGGTGTAAACACACATAATCTATAAAGCAGCCAGCACTCTTCAGTGATTCAAGCTAGTAAACAGATGTTAACAATTTGAACATATACACTTAAGCGAATACTCAGCTTCCGCTACTATTGAAAAATATTTCGTAAGAATTCACTTCTTCTTGTTCTTCCAGAGCTTCACTCTGCTGAACACGAAGTGTCATAATTTCAGATTAGCTAAAAGGAGAAGAAAGGATGATGGAAGAATATGATCTATATTAGAGGGTTTATCAAGAGTTGCCCACTTGCAGAAGGAAGAGGAAGAGTACACTTCAGCAGAGAGAAAGGTCATGTTTTTGAAAACAGGCAGTTCCTCAGATGGAAATATGTTAAAATTAACAAAAGTGCATACACCCCTAAATGGATTAATATTTAATAGGGTGAGATGTGCGAAAGTGTTTAGACTGAGAAATTTTGTCTTTATTTAGTTTTATCAAATAAGCAGGCAGAAGGAAATGTTTACACAAAGTTATAACATATTCTACATACTGAAATTATCACTTTCTTCAGGCAATAGGTAAATGTGAGCATCAACCAGGACTTCATCATGTAGACTGAGAGGAAATTACTATTTACTGTAAAAACCAAATGGTTGTATTTAGTTTTCAGTAACTACTTGTAATCTGTAAATGTATCTGCTTAATACTGAAATACTGTAAAGAATGGTATGTACTGCAGCTTAAGATTGTTTTGTTGGTGTGGCCCTACAAAGATAAGCATTTCTTACCACGTAGTAGGAAAAATCAGATTCAGGACTGCAAGGTGTAAATGTTTGCTCCTTCTAAATCTAGTAAAAATGTAATTCAACAAAATGTTTTAAATGGAGACTGGAAGTATGGATTAATAAAATGAAAAACAATGAAACCAATAATAGAATAATGATATAATAATTAATAAAATATAAACCTACCAGCTATGAAGCAACAGGGTTGCTACCTGAAAATGACAGAGAACTTACACAATGAAAAAAGACTGCGGACTATTACAATATACTGTAGAAGTGTAACCTGAAATTTTGCTTGACAGTTAGCATTAGGGTGAAGATAGAGAACAATTTCTTCTGTCCTATGACATTGTTACAAATACCTTCCTTCCATTTCTTACCTTCTCTTACTGAAAGCTCCTTGGTACAGATCGTTTGCTCTTCTTATGTTATTCTAATCCCCTGCTGCTCATTTTTTCAGCTTACAATCAGGAAAATCAGCATTGAGAGACAGAAAAAATTACTTTCCGTATACTTTTGATAACAGCAATGAAATTTAGTTGTGTCATGTATTGTGTGTCATACATCATCATTAATGTGTGGGGTTTCTATTATTTCTTCAGTGGAATGATGTGGAAGGTAAGGAAAACAGTTCCAAGGCAAGAAACAAAGGCAGTATTTCTTCTAGTCCTCTAGAATATCATACTGCCACCTGTTTTCTTGCAGGTTTTGATGTCATAAACCACATTTTGCTATGTTACAATAATTCCTTGGGAGGGTATTACATTGTTTGACACTGCTGACCAAACCGAAGAACGAATTTGAATATAAAGAAGTGTGTCAAGTGGAAGGGGTGAAAGATTTGCACATATTTGTTATAATAATAATATTCCCAGTATTATCGTATTCAAGACTAAGTATTTTACCCCTGCTTTGCCATCTATCTTGATGCCAGAAATGGGATTTTAATCTTAAGCACTGAGATAAAGACAGACTTTCTGGTACTTTTCCTTCAGACTGAGGATAACTCTGAAGGTCAAGTAGCTCTGAAGGTCACTGACACTGTAATCCTAAAGTATGAAGTTTGCAATCTCAGACACATAATTAAGTTAAAATGTTGGAGTGATAAGAAGAAACTGAATTTAATATCTAAATAAATAACTCCTGGTTATGGCTGGCTTGCAAATTAGCCATCAGTGTTTAATTTCAGTTTTCAATACCTCAGTTTAAGAGTTGCAGTTTCAAAACTTTCATGAAAAAGAACGATAGATTACACACTTTTCCTAAGAATTATATTCAGTTATGCCTAAGTGTACATGGAGCTCTGACCTGAGATGCGTTTACACATCCACCTTTACATAAGCAAAATTCATAACAGAGAAGGTGATGTAGGCAAAATAACTAGATTTTTTGCACAATAATAACAAAGAGCAAGAAAATTCCAAGTTTATGTTCCTCATCTTTTTTTTTATTTTGACCCAGTATACACTTGTAGATCCACAGATGCTCAGAGATGTTCACTCATTTTCTTGACAGAAAGGACTCTGTTCCTAAAACCTAATGCTTCTGTAAAAAAAAAAAAAAAAGAAAGAAATAGTGACAGAAGAAGTGCTTAGAAGGAGGAGAAAGCCAGAGACAGCACTTCAGTTGCTCAATATTTCTCAGAAACTCTGTAGAGGCAGAAGGTAAGTTTTAAAGCATTGGAGAATTTATATGCCTAAACTTTACCTTTGCAAATAGACTTTTAATTTGATTTGTAGTTTGGATAGAGTTTTTAAACATCTGAAGATTCTACAGACCTATTTGTAAATGTGTATTATAGTGGAGCTTATAGTTTAAAATTGCAACAACTAATAGTAAAATAGGATGTTTTTTAGTAGTTTTGTGTAAAAATATTGCACAGTCCTTTAACCTACACCAAATTAATGATGGTATTTACCTCAGAGTAACCTTTAACTGTAAAAAAAAAGACATTTTATTGTGGTGCCATATCACTTTATCAGTCAAGAGACTCAAGTAGTTTTAGCCTCTTTTCAGACAGTGCTATATTGTACATAAAATATTCATAGTACATATACTCTTAAAAGCAAAACAGAAACAAAGATATCTATCTCTCTGCAGTTGCAATGCCTAAGATGTGAGAGAGTAATTCATCCCTCTGAAAATATTAGCAAATAATGTTTAGGAAAAGAAATGTCAGCTGCACCATATGGCCTATAAATATAACTTGTAAAAGAGAGAGGTTTTTTTTTCTTCCAGAGGCTGTAGTCTAAATTGCTTACCTGACTTTTGAGAAAATTGAAAATTTCAATAATGTGATAAATTATCTTAAAACCATCAAATCTTATTGTCCTTTTTTTTTTTAATTGAAAAGACCTTCTCTTTCATGGGAAAATGACCTGTATTATATTATTTTGAGGCTGTATACATGCAGAGAAACGAAGTAATAACACATAAAGTTTGAATGTTTCAATTAAAAGCCCATCTCAAATGTTGAAATATCTTATTTTTACAAAACTCTCAAGCCTCTTTCAAAGTTTTCCTACCTGTAAATCTTTATAGTAGCAAGCCCCACAATATGTTGGATTTTTTCTCAGATATTCTAAATCCAAGCTTGTTTCACACTTCAGGCAACAGAAGGATAAAGTATTTATTTAAAAACATCTGGTTTACCACGTTGTTGTTATATTTAGACAATTTGTTCTGGACCACTTAGCTTAGTTTTAATTTTATTTTTTTTTTTATATGGCTTATATCAGAACAGATATTAACTGTGTCACAGGAATCTGCATGAGTAGATGGTCTGACTTGCTATGGCATATGCCATATTAGTGCTATTCCAAACATATTATCAAAGACTTGTGATACACCATGATAATAAAATAATAATAAAAATAAGCTCACATTAGCCTAACAGTGCAAGCTTTCAAATAGGAGTTTTCATAACACTTTGGTTTATATTTTAACATTTTGATGACTCTTATTTTTAGATAATATAACTTACCTAGTGGAGGTCTTTTCTGTCCCAAGGCCCTGGAGACTTCCTTCTTAGATCTCTGTGCACAAGAGGAAAAAGGCACCAGATATTCAGTCATCTTTGGGATGACTGGGATGGTCTTTAGAGTTAGCTGGGGACTGGAAAGGGCTTCGGGTTTATGAGAGGACTTTCCACAAATAATGATATTCTGAAAACAAAAGAGAAGATGACAGCATTTGAGAATGAAAGCAGTATTGTTCAAGCTGGACACCTCATCATTTACAATGTTTCCAAGCATCAGCTCTGGAGGAGGTTGGTAAATCTGAGCACAGAGCCTGGAAAAGGCAATGGAAACTGGAAATTCCATGGAATTATCTGAGTTGGGCTATTACAATTTTCAACAGAAAAGTTGTGAATATTTGTGTCTAACTCCAAGAGAAACTATAATATTTTCTGTGAAACTAAAAAACTCTCCTCAAAATAACTTAGTTTCAAAACCATATTTTTTCAACAGAAACCATTTTTTATCTTTAATGGAAAAAAATCAGTAAATTCAGTGTATCTTTTTACACCACTCTTTTTTTTTTTTTCCACAGAAAGCACAGCTAACTTCTATACAAGTGCATAAGTATACATACTTTCAATTTGCTCTGTGTAATGTTCTGAGACCTTAAGCAAACTCTGATCTTGGAAGTAATATGTTTGTTGCAGTTCATAACTCTTTGTGAGTCAATTTGTCTTGTTTTTTGTGGTCAAAATTGCCTTGGAAACTCGTACACTGCATGGCAGCCTGCAGGATGACCTTCTCGTAGTCTACTCCACTGTATTGTTTTATTGAGGGAAGACAGGAGGGGTGGACAGTTTCTGCTTCTGCCCAGCTGCTGCTAAGTAACACTATTCTAGAGAGGGGAAAAAAAAAGAAAAAGAAAGAAGATATGTAGAGGGGTGAACTGAGAAGGTAAAAACCGAGGGGGACTAAGTTCAGGTTGTTTCCCTTGCATGTGGAAAGAACATGACTGTTTTGAGAACTCCTTTCAAATCAAGAGAATGGGTGACAGCAAGAAAATGAGAGCTTTGAGATGACTAGAGATAAGGAATAATTTTTTTTTTACAGTGAGGGTGGTGGAACACTGCAACAGGTTGCCCAGAGAGGTGGCGGATGCCCCATTCCTGCAAACATTCAAGGCCAGGTTGGATGAGTCTCTGAGCAACCTGATCTAGTTGAAGATGTCCCTGCTTACTGCAGAGGGGTTGTACTAGATAGCAACTCATAGCTCAGGTTTTATTGGTGAGCACAATATCCCTTTGGTTAATTGGGTCCAGCTACCTCAATAGTGTCCCCTCCCAACTTCTTCTACACCCCTAGCTTGCTCACTGGTGGGGCAACATAAAGAGCAGTAAAGGTCCTCATGCTGTGCAAGCACTGTTGTTCATCAATAACCAAAATAGTACTATGTCATTAACACTGTTTTCATCACAAATCCAAAACATAGCACAACAGAAGCTACTATGAAGAAAAATAAGTATATTCCAGCCAAAAACTGTACAGAATGTTATTAAATTTGAATAAGAATATCACTGTGAACAGTAGTGGATTCTGTTCAGTGGCCACGGACCTTTAGTCTGGCAAGGTAAGTAGTTTACAGAGATATACTACCTCATTAGTATTTTAAATTACATTTTTAATAATGCTATTGTGCATCACAGTAAACTTTGAAGGTTGACAATAGTCTTTATTTTCATAAAACAAGATGTGTGTGTGCACATGTTTGTGTGTGCTTTAACTCCCATAGGAAAATTTTAATTGCCAAGTTGTTTGGAAGTCTTATTTTCAGGATATACTTTGAAATTTTCTTGATGCATTCATCATCTTTAGATTCACAAATTCTTATCGAATACCTCTTACTTTTTGTGTGGAAGCAGGTTATACTTCAATAGGTAGTTTATCAGACATATTGTAGTCTATATTGTGCAAGTATTTCAGATTAAGGTATATCAAGGCCTTTTAGTGAACTAGTTGGAACCTGTGAAATAAGACTGAAGCCTCAGGACAATATTTCTTCATTATAATCCTTATTTAAACTCTAATATTTTTGTAAAACCTGCAGGACAAATTTTAATGGGAAATCCACCCCCCCCCCCAAATACCTCTTTGAAGGAAGGATTGTATTTTCTTATGTGTTTGTAAAATGCCTAGCACAATGAAAGTATTGATTCTAACTTGAAGCTGCTTGAAAGCAACTGTGATACTGAGATACAATTTCAATGTTTAATTTTTGTTACTCTGCATTCTTTGAGGAAGTGGATGTTACATTTTTCTGTGATACAGCTTATTGTCAAGAGTAGAAAATAAAGCTTCTAAAAGACAAAGTAACAGAACTCAGAGATATTTATCTCTTCATATAGGTTAAAATTGATGGAGTCAACAGGGCTATACATGATTACAGCTACTAAAGTTCTATGATGAACAGTTTGTGGGAACCTGTAGAGACAAATTCACATCTTCATGAAAACAGACTTCACTTATCACTGTAGGTAAGGTGCACAGGAAATGAAGGCACATATCTCAAGCTGTCCCTGTAAGCCACCTCTCAAGGATAACAGAATATCTTCAGTACCTCAAAGGACTACTAAAAAGTAAAGATGTCATATGAAAAGTAGGGAGGAATTTCAAGCCAACAACAAAAAGCAGATTCTTAGACACGTGCTGTTTTAGAAAGTAAAATATTGGATTATTTTCTGCAAAAGTAATTCAAAGTAAAAAAGTTGAAAATGGCATCTAACTCTAGCTGTTATTTGATTGGTGTGATACAAATTCACAATGAATGATTGCATATCACAAAGGCTGATTTTGAGTGAATGCAGAAATGCTGGGTGGCTTACTAATAAATAGCAAGATCAACAATAATTAAAGTTTAATTAAAACTTTTGATGGGTTGTAAACAGCAGATTAAAATTTGTATTTGACCTAAAATAAACTCTAGATCATTATTCCTTTATCTGTCACTTATACCTAATTAATTCCTCCTTATCCTAGCCCTGGCTGCTGTTCATTCATAAAGAGAAGATGGTACAGAACATCAAAATCTCCCAAGAAATCAATAAAGTTGGAGCCTCTTGTGTAAATTCACTGGAAAGCCAATAAAATCATTTGTAAATTTTAAAGGAAGGAAAAAAAGACATGCTGAAGTTCAGATAGATATATTAAATGTACTTTTGCTTATATATTGTGGTGTCTGCTCTTGAGTGAGTATTTTCAAATTGCAATAAAGAACAGATCAAACTGAATGGGTCAGTAAATCCTCATCTGGCACAAGCTACTGGATTTTTCAGATAATGGCTGTTAAAATACACTCTTGCTCATCTGTTAATTCTCCAGACATCCATTACAGTTTTCAAACTCTGGTAATTGAATCTGTAATTATGTTTAATGTTAGTTTAAGGATTCACAAAACCACGTTTGGTTTTTTTTTTCCCATTCTCCAAGATTTTGTCAATAATACATAAAGAATAATTGATGACTTTAGAGTCAACCACCTTGTGGTTGCAAAAGTCTTGATGTCTCCTGATTGAGAAACCTCTCTGAATCCAAGAATTATTACACCAGACTGCCAAGGTTAATGAAGGGTAAATCTCAAAAATTCATAGTGAAAATTCAGATAATCATCCGTCATCTGACGTGTGCACTCAAACTAGTTAGGGAATTGCCTGTATGATTCACAAAGCTTCTATTTAGGATGTTCACTGATTCTCCCTATCTCACTCTGATTACACAACTTTTGTGGGCAGGTGAAAAGCCATTTTTGGTTCTCTGCTTTCAGAAAATACAGAATATGTGAACTTGCAGAAGAAAGAAATGTTGCAGAAAAACTGAGTTAGGAAAGGATTTCTAGTGGTTGGCAGATGTCTGAAAGTCTCATGCTAAATTTGGAAAAGAGGAGAATAAACCTGAGGTGCCTCTTTTATCAAAGGGAAGCCATCAACTAGCATAATAAAGATGCAAGGAGGAAGATTTGATAATTCAGTTGAGCTAGGCAGAATGCAAGGATTATTAGCAGGATATATGCAGGGTCAGCATGAAGTGGAAGCTCACCTTTGGGATAAAGATGTAAGACACACTAAGTCAGTAAAGGATTTTAATAGACAATATAATCAATAAAAATTAAATAGTCTGGAGAAACAACAAGTGAATTTATAGGTGAATGATAAACAGGACAGAAAGCCAAGATCAGTTGGTAGAGATGAGTTGAAAAAGGATCTAATCAGTTTTGCAATGACTGATTTAATACACTGTAGGTACCAACAGTGTGGCTTATCACTGTTTTTAGTACTACAGAGTGAAGAACAACCCATCAGACAATGTAGTATTACCTATTTTGCCATTTAATACCTTTTCTTTCTTATAAGCATTATTGACAATTGCCAGTGTGAGGCCAGAAGTAATATGTCTTTGATTTTCAACAATGGCACGAGGAGAAGGGGATGTTTTCCTTTAATCTTTTACTTTTGTCTTTTTCTTTCTATTGTCTGGGAAAATATTTCGTCCTAGAGGCCAAATGACACCCATTGTGTGAGTTTACATACAATGGGACAGAAGAGATAGAATAGACAAGGACACTTACTTATAAAAAGGTTTGGTTTTCATAAGAAAACCCCTTGGTTGGGTTAAATTTGGTCTATTTTGCATTAAATTCGGTATTGTCTGCTATCAAAACAGTTCAGAATATGAGCTGATGTTTGGAGCCAGAACAGTAGAAATAAAAGTCTAGGTGCACTTTAGGTTCAATATTAATTTTTCAAAGCCTTTAATTTACCTTCTTTTATACTTTTCTTCCACAGTGAATCTTGCTTCTCTTCAGGACCCGTGATAATGAAAATGACTTCTTTATTTTCATCTAATGGTCATGACTGTCACTAGTAGAATTATCTTTGAAATCATCACACTTTTATCCTCCTGCTTTCATGTTTTCAAAGGTATTAATCTTCAATGTAGGAAGGAAAGCAAGATCTCAAGTCAGATCTAGTCTTTCATGGTGTTCAGCTAGCACAGCTATTTTGGACAAAATCCTCTAAATAAATTTACAATGCCTCCTCAAAAATAGTTTACAATAAATACAGAGTTATGACAGTAAGCAGCAACATAATCAAAACTTTCTTTTTATTTTTCAAAACTGAGTAACAACATTGTACTGTATTTGTGAGCTCAAGATTCTAGTCTTGACAAAAACAAGGGCTGGAGAAGTCTGCAGAAATAAACTACCTGGAAAAATATATTTACTGTAACTTCTACGTTCAGGGCATTAAAAGTATTTTACCACACACCTAAGGAACGTATTCCTGGCATACAGAATGTCTATGCCCACACAAACGATTGACAAATAAAAGTAAAATATCCCTGATGTGATTCTAGTGATTTGGCTTTTTTGTGATACGAGTGTCAGCATTATAGCTATGTTTGAAGGAACATGTTTTAGACTTTAGTTATCTATTAGCAGCCTGACCCTGTGTAAACTTGTGACAGCCTTAATGCAATTAAAATAGTTTTTGGTGAGGGGTTTTTTTTGTTTATTTGTTTTTGTTTTGTTTTGTTTTGTTTTGTTTTTCATTTTATAGTTAATTTATTACTTAATAAAGAATATTATTTCTCTGGAAAGATCTGTTTATATAACTGAGTCAGTAATATCAGGAAAGATTTTTCACCTGAAGTCAAATGCAACGCAAAATCTCTGCAAAACAAATCTAATTTCTGGCTTGCAGTCACTCTAAGGTCATGAAGTTTAATTATGTATTTGGAGAGAGAATAAATTCCTTGGACTCTAAGTTCAATACGTCAAGAATTAATTTTATAGTGTTTTCAACATGTGGCATTTGGCCAAAACCTTCACTTGTAGACAAAGACAGACATTGTTTGTTTGAACCCAGGTATTTGACTCTAGCTGCCAACATGGTTCTGGTCCAAAACCTAGATAATAGAAGATGTGTCAGAGACAACACGTATTTATCATTTCTGTGATGAAATGTAACAAGATGAAGGAAGAAACCAACTACCTGAACTTATGCTACCACTGGAGAGGTATTCCCAAAAAGTAAACAAAATTAGGAAAAACTGAATGGTATTTCTCATAAAGAAAAAAAGAAGATTAGTATGTAAGCAGAAGCTTGTGACTTCTGGTCGGTGACACAGTTGCTGCACATCTAAAGACCTCAGGGCAGCAGTTACAAGTCTCCTCAACATATACTGAATCTTGACACTCTTCAGGATCATCCTGACCTAGTGCTGTAAAAGCATGGTATTGCCACTACAGGGGCAGAACACTCCAGAGGAATCAGAAAGGCTTGAAAAACCTTTTTTTTAAATCTCTCTCAGTGTAATAGACGAAAAGCATGTCAACTTCTTCTTAGTGAAAATCCAAAATTAGTCATTTAACTAATTCCTTGGTATATTCCCACATCACAGCTGGATGCTGGACTGGTGCAAATAAAATATGATTCAGTCACATCTAATCTGAGTTCTGGCAGAAAAATTACTTTATGCATCTGGCCTCCAGAAAAATAATTTTAATTCTTAGTTTAACATTCATTTGTATTAATTTGCAGTAAATTTCTCTCAATGTTTTGATTTTTATTTATGTATTAATACAAATTTTATTATACAGTTTTGACTGCAAACTCCTTACAGGTCCTTGACACAAACATATTTTCAATTCCCTGTGCATTCTCCAAGTATTCAAAATTTTCACTCAGAATACGCACCCTCCCAATCCCAATGCTGGAAGCATGCATGTTTCCATTATTTTTTTCATAAATATAAATTACAGCTATATATATAGTGAGAAATATATAAAACAAAATGTTAAACTATTAAAATTTACTCCTTCAAAAGCAGGTTAATACCATTTTACATGGTTTCAATGGGGCTATTCCTCCTAAGATTGTTCTTTGTAAATTGTTTTTGGCATTTTTTTGCCTTCCCTTTTGATTTACATACCTCCTAATCCTTATTATTCTCCAGATATCTCTGACCTTTCTCTATTAAAAGAAATTGGGCTGACAGTCATACAGTGAGTCTTGACCCTTTTTCAATATGTTAGAGTTGTTAAGACATTATCCTTTCCCTGTAACAATAAAAGAAGAGGAATCTTAAGCTCTGATAACAGCTTGTGTGTGAAAAATCTTCAGCATAGAACAGTTTAGATCAAGTCTTTTGATATTAATTTTTTAAAAAATATATATTCTCACTTGGGCAAACTCTCTGAGACTGGGAAAATATTTATAGACACACCCCCCTCCCCACCTCCCTGCTCCAAATTTTTATTTAAGGAGGTTTGTAAGTGCTCTGGAATGGGAAAATTATGTTTTTTGAGATGGTCTCATTGAAGTAGCATAATAAAAGCAGAATAATTAGCATGTATAGTCTTTAATATGAAGGGTTAATGAGATTGGACAGTCTCTTTCACAATGTAGAAAATTCCTAATGTCCCAACATGCACAGTTATAGCAATACTTATGTTATACTGCTCATTGTTGAGAAGAGTACTGTTGGCTTTATTGCACAGATCTCACAGCAAGCAGGAGTTACAGTTTGAATAGATAATCACTGTTAATCAGAATCCAGGACTCTTTGTGGTATTGAGGATTTTCACAATGTTTTCTTTCTGAAAAGGGATTTTTATATACATAGATATAAAAGTCATCCTGGAAAAGGAAGGATTTTTAGCTGGAGGAATTGAGTCCCTCACTTTTTTTCTGAGTACAATCAGCTATTTAAAAAAGAGCTAATACATAGCCATGCCGACAAATATCAAGAGCAAAAGCAAGATTTTATTTCCATTCTTTCAGATCACTTTTTAATACACTTCATGGTGTTTTTATTTAGAAAGAAGGGAGCTAGAATTTCTCCTCTAGAGTATTCTTATTTTTTTAATCACCTCACGAGCAAAAGGTCCTTTGTGGTCTGTCATCCTTTGTCTGAAAAACAACAATAAAATGTCTGCTCTGTCACCTTTCTCTAAATGGCAGCAAATAATTCTCTTGTCTTTTCTTCTGAGCTAAGAGAAAGGGAAGAAGTGGAAACCTTTAGGGATTTTTTGTTGTTGTTTAGTAGAAGCCAATATGTGATGGGATAGACAGGTGCATGGTTTGTAAGGTCAGTTTACAGTGGCCTCTTTTTATACAATATCTAACTCTAGAGACTCATTATGAACAGATTTTTCTCAAGTCTTGACACAGATGCTTTGTTGTGAAGATCCAGGTGGCTTTACTTTTAATGCATCCATGATAAGAAAACATAACAAAAGCACATACTAAAGGAAATAAGCTTTTCTCCAGAAACAATTAATCTTTTATCATCTCACCTGGCACTTGTTTTTATCGTACAATATGTCACTTCTTCCAGTGTCTGATTCAGTCTTAAAAGGCTACTAACCTCATTTGCTTTTCTTTTACTCTTTTCTTTCTTTAAAAGAGGCAGTCATGTTAATCTAGCTGTAATGCAGGGGTGGAGAAAGTACAGTTTGTTTCAAGCTTTTTAAGAAGTGGAATTAGATATTTGGATCCCATTTTGTAAATACCAATAGTCACAAACAGTCATATATTAGTCATTTGTTCTAATGCTAACTGTTATGACTACTACGGCTTGACTACTGTGTGACAAAATTTGTAGCATCTGGATTTAAATTAACATTGGCATAGAATAAACCAAATAAGTGAATTGTCTATGAATTTTGGATTCACAAAGATATCTCTTGCATTAAACAGAGGTCAAAACCAGTTGGATGGTGATCTGAAATAATAATACACCATGTGATAATGTTTATGGGTAATAATATTTACTTAAAGACTATGAAAAAAACCCAAACTCATAAATGGACAAGCAAAGGAAATATTATGAAGATATACCTGCTGCTGCAACTGATACTTGAGCTAGAAACTACCACAGTGCCTGTGTGCTTACAAACTGTCTCACATATTCTCACTCCTCTCTCTAACTACTGCTGCATAGTCTTCCCCTCCCCCCGCCCCGCCGCCTCCCGCTCCCTTCTGAATTATGTTATCACAGAGGTGCTTCCACCATCACTGATGGGCTTGGCCTTGGCCAGCAGTAGGTTTATCTTGGAGCCGACTGGCATTAGCGTATCGGACACGGGGAAGCTTCTAGCAGCTTCTCACACAAGCCACCTGTGTAGCTCCCCCACTATCAAAATCTTGCCACACAAACCCAATATACAGTCATTTGAAAAATTATCTGTAAAAAAAAGATGACTCACAAAGTGAACTCTGCCTCTTCAGGTAACTGAATTAAAATTCGCCTAAACTGCTGTCTAAGAAATCAAAAGTTTCATTGGTTGTTAGAAGTAAGCCAAATTGCATGCAGAAAGTGAGGAAACAAGGATATGCCTGATCGAGGAACATTTTCTTCTGGACGTAGGAAGGAAGAGATATACCAGTATAGTTACAAATTTGGATTCCTATATTTATATTACAGAGGACAGTTACAAGAAAATATTTAAAGAAATTACATATAGATGAACTGCTACAGACAGAGATCAAATTAACATTTCTGGGGCAAGGTGGACCAAAAGACAGAAAAATTCCAATGCTTGTCCTAATTCACATTTTCTTGATTTGGTGTGATGACTTTTTGACTATTTTTTGTTTTGGGGATTTTTTTTTAAAATGAGATGGCTGTAATATTTTCCTTCGGTTTTCTGCTTTCCCCTGTTTCTCTTTAGCATCCTATTTGTTACCTCTCTCAGTCTACAAGCAACTCAAATTCTCTTCCATTTCACAAAACTGCTGAATGTGTCTTGGTAGATATGGAGTCAGTCAAAGACTGTGCTTGCTGATGTCATTGCTTATACCAGGAATATGAGGTCATTATTCTGTTGAGCAACTTCTCTACAAACAGCAGAACCTCAGTTTAGTGGGATGTGGTTAAGCTTAGCCAGCCAGTATTCTGAAGATTTCATCTACAAAAAGTGAAAAAGTTTTGTTAATTAAAACCAGATGTGTTCAGTAGTTGTGAAGATTTTTTTTTCTAGCATTTTTTAAAATAACTCTCCCATATATTATTTTTACATGCCAATGTAGAAAATTAATTTAACCTTTTGTGAAATACAAGAAAGTGCCTGAACCTACATGGTGCCTTTGAATTCCCATATATTAGGATTGGACGAAACTTTCTGGGATTGGAAACTGGTCACACATTTTCAGAGATGGTAATTTTGTCAGCAAATGTATTAAGCATTCCAAGCTCATCACGTTTATCAATTCATACTAGATCTCAGCTACGGGATCTTATTTAACACAAAAGCTCAAGATTAAGCACATGCATAAATGCCTTGTTGAAAGAGGACCTAATTCTGTAAAGAATATATTCGAAATCTCATAGAATTCTAGTACTGAATATTACATTTATATCTATTGCAGATTTCAGGAAGTGATGGTTCTATAGAAATACAACCATAATATAATAGGTCAACTGAAATTGAAAGCAGAAAAGTAAATTGATTTTCAGTTTTATGTAAGGGGAATGAGATGCTTAGCTTTACTCATTGTTATTAGGCCTTTGCCTGCTCCTTCCAAAGTACACGCACCTGAATATTTCCCCAAGTCTTCTGGTTTTCCTAAAGATAATATACAGTCATTTATCCATATTCATATATTCTCAAGACTTTTCAACTGTTTGCAAATTGAAAATGAAAAACAAGTCAAGGGAGATTTAGCAAATGATAAAGTTACTATTTTCAATTAAGAAAGAAAAAAAATGATTGTTTTTTTTTTTAAAAGTAGTCATTAAATAAATATATCACATAAATATGCTGAAGGTATAAAACTATGTGATACAACAAAATTTGTTTCTCTGTTTTGTCAATTAAAGTTAACATTGGATTTACACATTATTGATTTCTTGGCATAAACTGTTTAATAGTACTAATCATACTGATTTTATGACCAGTATGATCAAGTGATTTTATGGCATCACTTTTAGAAAAAGGAACATGTTGGATTTTTAATTAAAAAAAAAAATAAATTGACCTTGTTGCATTCCCAGTGAGAATTATATTAGGACACTTTTGAAATTAAGTACACCCAGGCAATTATTTTATAAAAGCTCTTAAATAGCCTTGATAATCTTATTCTAGTGCTGGTCATTTACTTGATTCAGTTTTGCCATAACCCAGTAAGTGTCTTTTTAATTTAAAAGTATTGAGGCTTCATCTACAAAAAATGTAACCTTTATTACGACAAGCATTTTAATCTAAGATATAATTTGTTTATGTGAATCTTGTTCTTTATGCATAATGTACATTATTGCACTTAATGAAACAGTAAGAGAACACTAAAAATGCTTGCTAACATACTAAAATGATTTAATCTTGTTTTACATTGCTTGTGTCACTAAACTTATATTGAGTTCATTTTGGGAACTGTAAGAAAATGTCTCTAGAGTTTTTCATATGTCTATAAAATGCAGGAGCACAGAGATCCTCATTTTACAGTAGAGTTGCTATATCACAAAGTCTGAATAATAATTGGACCGTACTGGTAGATTTGAATTTTAATTATTCTATTGAGATGAGGGATTAGCCTACCTATTACTGATTCAGCTACTGACAGAATCTCTCTCCTGCATTTAAAAATTAGAATTTCAAAGAGGAGTGTAACTCTATAGTGAAACCACCAGTGGAAGACACCACTTGTTACAGAGTCATCAGGCTTTACTTTTACAATTTCCTTATACAATCTATTTTACTATTCATTTACAATTTCTTTATGCAGTACAAACTTTCACAATTTCTTTACATAATAAATAGTAAAATTGCATCTTTGACTGGAATTTCACAAGGAATCTATTTTTTCACTAGTCCAATCAGGTGGCCTATTTCTTACTGTGCCCTAGAATTTGGATTTTATTTTTGGGAAAATGATGATAATTACGTTTTAAAATCTTGGAGCTTGCTCGTATTCACAAAATGATTGGTTTGGCCTGCATGCTAAGTGTAGGAGTTAAAAGATTTATCTCTCTGCTAGGTCAGAAGACTGAAAAAGGAATTTAAAAACAGTTCTTCAGAATAAAAAATTGAAGGTTTTTTTCTACCCATCCCTTTTAAAAATTATTTTTGAACGAGCATTTTAACCACAGATCAGAAGATAAGCTAATAAAATATTAAATATCAATACTGTTTAAATTATATACTAAATATAAATATAATAAATGCAAATGGTATTAAATATAATTTTGTTTGTTTGTTTGTTTTAAAATCTTCACTTGATCTAATTCACATGAATTAGAACTGACATCAGTCAGTTTTGATGCCACTGGGTTACTCTTTCTTTTATTATTTTCTCTTGATTTTTATTAAAAATAACTATCACACCTTAAAAATGCAATAATCACAATTTCTGGCAAGGCTTTGTTAAACTTGAGGATTTTGTACAAATTAGCATACATATATTTACATATTCATATATATTTCTGTCATTCTCTCTGGGGACCAGGGGGAAGGTAATCATTAGATTATTTCTTTGCTCTAGTTCACTGTGTGACTGGGGAGCGCATTATGCTAAAACAAAGGAAGGTGTGACAAACATTAGGATAAATAGTCAAGACTGAGGGCATAAGTATGATTCTTTCTTTTGGTGGTAGAGTTGGCTTCTTCCAGTTTAATTTCTGTGTGAAACTGTTGCCTGAGCAAAGGAAGTTTCTGTATTGGAAACTGCATCAGCCATTATAGATCTACTGAGGAAGGAGAAAAATATTTTATCTCTAATCAGCAGCATCAATTGCAATGTCTGGATTTTTTCTAAACAACAAAAAAGCATGTTCTCTTTTGCACAGCTGTTAAAGAGGTCTGATTGCAATATAGATTACCTCAGTCTCCTAGTTGAAGACTAAGAGTTTCTGTAAGTGCAAGTAGCGTAATCACTTTGCTAGATTATCAGCTGGTTAATTCTACATCTAATATTACCTCAAATTTTGTCAAGCTAGCACCACTGCAGTTTCCCAGTCTTTATCAATACTGAATCACTACTGACTAAAACAACAAATTCTGTCAGGCTCAAAGTGACTGCTTTGCCTAAAAATGTCACTTCAGCCTGCCACTGAGTGACAGGAGTGTTAGAAAAAGTCTTAACAATGGATGTTATTTTTTTGTCACCATTTCAAGGATATTGATAGAAGCTCAATGTAAACCACATTACATTGTCAAATCTCCTATTTATTATTCTGGCAGTATTCATTTTAGGATCAAATATTTTTAAAAAAATACAGGGTTTAAAATCGATATGTATTACAGATAAATTGCAGAATGAAATATTTCTACAGAGTCTGAATGGCTTCAGACAAAGCAGCTGAACATAAAATGAAAGGATTCTTTTGACTGTCTCTCAGTTAAACATACAAGTTTGTAGAAAGCTAGTGAACTTGTATATGAATTAATTTTTTACTAACATAATAGGTAGTCAACACTGACTTGTGTATGAATGCTTCATGCATTCTAAGGATAAGGAGATGGTATTGAAAGAAGTGGAGTTGCTTGTGGTCTAACAAGTTACACCATCCTTGCTAACTGGTTGTGCACACACTGTCAGACTGTCCCCATATGCAGTCAGTGGCCCCAGCTAAAGCTTACAATGGGTAAGCAACAGTATCTTATGTCATTTACCTGCAGGTGTCTAACCATGCTTTTCATACAAGTGTTTCATGTCCCTTCAAAAGTTTTCTTCACACCATCGGGGCTGTCCAGACAATGTCAGCATATGTTACTGTGCAGAGGCAGGGAGAAAATTGTCACAATACAGTTGCTGAAGGAGCTTTGCCTTTAAAAAAAATCCGTATGAAGTTTAAAAGTCCTTGGAAAATTATGCAACAGCTGTATTCATGTTGTGAAGAAAAAAAAAATTCAATATGCAAACCAGACATTAGTGTGGAAAAAGTGGGAGAATTGAAAAGGGAGCAGTTGAATATTTCATGGATTGGCAATATCCAAGGGTACATTAATAGGAACTAAATGGAATAATGTCACTGGAGGATGTAAATAGGAATATGGAAAGAAACAATATACATGGTCAATTAACTGCCCTGCCAGGTTGCTATACCTGAATAATCTGGATGAGCGAAGATTTTAAAGATTCCTTCATGGAGACAACATGATTGAAGGAAATGAACACAAATTAAGCCAGCTGTTAGACATTTTAAGGCCTTCTGCCCCACTAAGCTGATACAGTTCTAAACTATTATTTAGACAGCCTGTGAATATGTAAATCCCCAAACTATTTCTGAATCCATTAAAAAAAAAATCTTCCTAGTCAAAGAAACCTCTCTCTGCTTCAGCCACATTGGAAAGATACGCATATACCTTACAGGCTGCCTTGCTAGTGATGAAAGTAATTATAGACCTTTTATGTTTTGCTGAAGGAAATGCCATTTGATCTTCCCTGGGCTCGCTGGTTCCTTGGTCTGAAATGTCCCTTTTTGACCTTAGAATTTTAAACAAAGTTGGTACTCTCATTACTGCATTAATGTATGCCTGCATTATTTTTTAATAATGTTGTTGTTGCAGTCATTCAGGAAAGCTGGATCTTTTGTCTGACTCCCTGACAAGACAATACAAATCCGCTAAATATACATGGAATAATTCCAGTTAGCCATTTATACCAATGCCAGGTAATTTCCGATATCAAGGACACATATTAATTCCAAGTGGGGAGTATGAAAATCAATGTTAACGAGCCTCCTGGTGACCATAAATCTTCTTACAAGTAAATAAACGGAACTCAGTTAAATATAAACTTTTGTGTCCTCTGATGTATAAATGTGATTAACCACATTCAGGGAGACTAACTTTGTGCTTGGAGCCAATCAGTGTCTAGGTCAGTCTGTACCAGATTTGCACATGACAGATTTCTCCTCCATTCCACTTTCTGCGTATCTGCATAAAGCACTGTGATCTGCTCCCATAGCAACTGCTATTGTTTGGCATCATATGCCTATGCATTCAAAAGGCACCCAGATTTACACAGGCCTTTCAGAGTAACCAGTAGGAAAATAATTTTTTACATTTTAAATTCCATTGACACAGAAGAATGAAACAAAGCTGCTGGGACTGTAAGCAAAGGAGCCTGTGCCACGCAGAGATGGTTTGTGCCTTTCGTCTCTATCCAGATCTAGCAGTAACACATTGAAGATAAAATCAGAGCAAGAAGCAGCATTTATGCAGTTGCAAATTTACCAATGTTAACTGAGGAATAACTAACAAATTTTATCAAGCTGAAATTGATAATGGGAAGGAGCTTCCATATTTGAAGTAACAGACAGATTTCAGGCTATTTCTTTATTATTTCCCCATAGTTATCCCCAGTCTCACACAAGGTATTTTTTCATTCTCTAGTGTCAGCCTGCATTTTTTAAAAAGTCTTGAAAGGAGACTGTGTATATTTACAGGTTTGACTGAATGTAATAACAATTTTGAAGCTGCTGAAAGGGGGAATAAAAAGTAAAGGAGTAGAAAGACTGCTGATTTCTATGTGTCGATTAAAAAAAAATGTCATTGGCTCTGGGAAAAGGGAATTCACAATTTTTTTTTTCTCCTTTCTCTCACCTACAATTTTCCTGCTTCTGCACCCAAAACACGCATCAGTATGTTTGTCTTGCTTGTAATAGAGACTAGAAATCATCATGAACTAGAATAATTTCTGACAGATGGCCATGCGTGTCTTCATTCTCAGTATTGTCCCAAACCTGATGGACCCAACAGTAGTCAGCAGGCAAATTTAAGCTGAAAATGAAAGAAAGAGAAAGCTATAAAAAACTGGAACATACCTAACTCTATGTGTGTTTGTATGCATATGTCTATGTACAGTGTACCCCAACTTTCATTAGTATTTTTGTTTTTTCCTTTTCTAACAGAACGGTTGCGAAGGTGTCACTGTGTGGAGTAATTTTTCATCACTGACCTTAAGTTTTCACGTTAATTTTCAGCATTGAACTGTACTTAAGGAAGCATGAAAAATTAAGACCTGAATATTTCAAACGCTGCCATGAAAGTGAAGATGGATGCCTGAAATGTAAAGATTTGTCACAGAACATTAACGAACTCCCTGGAAATCCTTGGCTCCTTAGAAATCCTTAACTATAATCCAACAGTTATAGAAAAGTACTGAAACGTAATCTATTCTTATTAAGATTAAGGAAGATAAAGCTCCCTTAATGGTCTAAACCCAAATAATATTATATCAAGCGAATTTTTAATTTTAAATGTACCACCTTGAGTGTATGGGTTGCAGGTGCCCAGGCGCTGGCAGCAGGGTGGCCAAGAGCGGGCTTTGAGAGGAGAGGCTGGGGCTGCTGTATGCCAGACACAGCCAGTTCCAGCTGACTCCAACCGACTCACCACAGGGCACAGCTGAGCCCTGCAGCCAAGATAGTGGCAACTCTGGGAAAAATTATGTAAGACAAGTTAAAAAGCACCATGCAGCAGTGAGATAAGCGAGGAAAAAATGTGAGAGGAAGAGTTCCGCAGTCACAAAGGGGAAAGAAGAAGTGGGAAGGAGATGTCCCAGGTGCTGGAGCAGAGGTTGCCCTGAAGCCCCTGGAGAGACCACGTAGGAGCAGATTTATTCTGAAGGACCACAATCTATGGAGAGAAGCTATGCCGGAGAAGTAAGAGGAGGAAGAGCAGCAGAGTGGAGCTGTTATGGACTGACCACAACTCCTCCTTCCCCATCCCACTGTGTGGGCAGGGGGAGGCAGATGAGTTAGGAATGAAGGGGTGAATTTGTGTCTGGGAAGAAGAGTAGAGGTGGTGTTTTAGTTTTTCATCATTGTTTCTCACCATATGATATGAATATATTTTAATCAGTAATAAATTAAATTCATTTTCACTAAGTTGAATCTGTTTTGACAGCAATTGTTAAGTTATCTCCTTGTCTATCTCTCTCTGTTTTATTTTGTCACACTCTCCTGTTGAGGAAGACGAGTGAGAAAGCAACTGGATGGGCATCAGACAGCCAGCCAAAGTCAACCTACCACATCAAAATGAATTATAATAACATGGAATAGGTATGTCCTGGAAAGATAAAACTTGGTAACTTTTATTTCAATGGAGATTCTGGTATTTCATGGTGATTTTGAAGACAACAACAGTGCTTTAAAATGTTTCATTGTGGCTTAGTTTATAAGGGTTTTCAGGAGAGAATAAAAATGTGACTGGTCTTCATACCTGCCTCTGCAGAAGAAATGGGAAGAACAGGTTTTTTACTTACATAAAACACTTGACAAGCTGTGATGATGAGAGTGAAGTGTTGATCATGTGCTGTCACTTTTGTATTCACAACAGTAACTTGAAAGATCATTAAGGAAAGTAGAAAATTAGGTTCTGAAACACAAAAAAAAACCCCACCACAAATGGTTTTAAAAGTCCTTTGTAATAGGTATCTAGATTGGAAACAGATCCCCAAAAATGCATACACATCATTGCTTCCTTTGGTGACAATAAATCTGATCCAATTCATGTATTTAATTTATTTAGTTCATTACTTTTATATTTATTTGTTTTATGCTATGATTAAGTATAAAACTACCTGATGGTTTATTCAGCATAATTACACTCAACTGACAAGAAAAAAAAAAAAAAGAACACAATCATATTCTTTCTCAATTTCTCTTTTTACTCAGCTAAACCTTGTCAAAACACAGCAACTCTGCCTGATAAAGTTTTACACTTTCTTCTTTTTTTTTCCCGAAACTTGTAATATCTAGATTTTCCCTCCTGTAGCAAAATGAAAGTTTGACAGAACACTATGGAAATTTTTATAACTATAAGTAAATGAAAGGTGATTCAGATTTTATTGTTTGTTTGACAGTGATATCAAAGCTGGAGGATAACATAGATATCAAGGAATTAAGAAAGATGATGAAAATTGTAAAGTCAAAAAAGCTTTGATACAGAAAGATTGGGACATTTTCCTTTAGAAATCAGATAAAAAAGACAGGAAATAGGAACAACTTCTTCTGTGCCAGGAACAGGGCAATATTTAATTTAATTATATGTTGGCAAATTTAAACCCAATGAAAGGATTTCTTGTAATTAAACCACAGTATTCACTGTAATGCAAAATTCTTGAGTCCAAAAAGCTTAACATAGCAATAGACTGATTTCCTAGATCACATAGCTTGGTCCTACATACATAGCTGTAGGTAAAGTCTAAAAATGAAACTTGCTTTGCTTCAGAAACTAGGCAAGTCTTTGGCTCATTTGTGCTGGGAGAAATTACTACTGAGTCTCACTGCTGTCCAACTTTTAAATGTTATACTGGTTAGTTTCACTTTATTTCCAATGGTTCTGTCTTTAAGGCTATAAAAATATTCAGTATGAAATACTGTTCATCCTCTGCATTGATTCTATCTTACAAATTTTTATCTGATTTCTTAAGCACATTCCAGCTTGTTTTATTAAATTCATTAAGGAAATGTTAAATGCAATCAATTCCAAGATATTTCTTATGACTTCCACAATTATCTGTTTGCAGTTCAATATTTTTCCTGTTGGCTGTTGTGATTTCATCTTTAACCAATTTCTTTTTGAAGTTTATAATGCCTGTGCTAACTTCCATCTTCATGTCAAATACAAATTTTTCCATATGACGTATTGAATGACCTAAAATCTAAAGATTTATGTATTTCTTTAGTGTATTACAAGTTATTTTATTTATGGTATATCTGGAAAAAATATCCTATTTTTCATAGAATCATAGAAGAGTTTGGGCTGGAATGGACCTTTAGTCATCAAATCCAACCCTTCCTGCAATGAACAGAGATATTTTTGATCCCACTACTTTCTTAGTAGATTCTTCCATTTATTTTTTCCTCTTTATTTGCATATTTCTTCAAAACAAGTTAACAAAAGCCTACTTCGCTGAGATCCATTCTTTCCTCTCTTTACAGAATATTCTATTTCCTTTCCTGTAATGACGTAATTATATCCTAACAGTAAAAATTGCCAGAACTCATGCTTTCATGTTGTTTGATAGCTCTGTGTTTTTAATTGCCTAGTTCTTTCAATATAAACATGTTCCACTCTTTTACAACTTCTTTTCCAACATGGGCATCTATTTCTGTGCATTAATTTCCATTTTTTCTTTAGGACCAATGTAAGCATCACTGTTATTGTAAAAACATGAGGGAAAAATACATGTATAGTTGTTTTGAGAAGTGCCTAGATTGTTTTTAATATTTTTCCCTGTCAGAAAACCAGCCTTTTTCCCCTCATGTTTTTATTAATTTTTATTTCATTCATATGGTTGAAGAAGTTGTTCCTATCTGCTTTGAAATCCTTTACAACACTGAATCCAGATTGTCCTTTGGGAAAAGTTACAGACCACTAAGGCCAACTTTCTCCTCGCAGTCCTCTTATTTATTTACTTGTTTATTTATTTTATGTTCATATCCTTTTTAGGCTTAATGTATCTTCTGAGCTGCTTATTTACCATTCAGGTCTGAAGTATTTTACTGTAAGAGATACATGTTCCAGATAAACTTTTACATTTGTTATTTAACAAAAAAAAATAATCCAAATTACAACATTCCAGTCCATCTATCTAGACTAATTTCTTTGACTTACAAGAATAGTCTATTTTGAATTAAAAAAAAAAAAAAATCATTAGATAACTTTTGTCTATATCACATTATTTCCTTTTCACACAAACCAAGATTATTTCCCTAGTAACAAATTTTTAGAACACTGGTGATACTTCTCCTCCAAACCAAGTAAAAATAACATCCACTCTTCTTAATTCATTGATATTCTGTAAAGAAATCTATTGGAAGTCATATTCCAAAGTTATCTAAGCCTTGCCATAATTAAATTAACATTAGAAAAGCTTTAGAAAATTACTTGTAAACTTATCTCTGAAGAACATAGGAACTATCATAATTAAACTGAACATTTCTGAAAGGCATCTGAAAACTCCGTGTTTCAGAGTTTAGCAACCTTTTGTTGTGATACCCAGATACAACGTATTGTGTGTTATGAATGCTATCAGGCCTGGAATGAGCACTAGCTTGGTGACACTAGGACACTCAATCTATTCATCTAGTGTTCCCTTGCACAGAGACAACTTCCACCTCACTCCGTTTCCACCCCAGCCCTCCTTACTGCAGAAACCCACCAACTTTTACTGTATAGCCTGAGCAACAGACCTGAATTATTGTCCTGCTCCAGCAGCAGTGAGCGAGTGCAAGGCTGCTTGATGGGGACCCTTGTGTGGTCCCACTCACAGTATTTCCACACTTTACTAACCGTTCTCCTGTCACTTGACCCTCCCTTTTGCCAGCCTTGTACCTCCATTTCTCTGCCTCAGGCTTTCAGGTAAACAGATTCCTCCTAACCGCTTTTTCTCTGTTAGTCCCATTTTGCCACCCCCATTCCCAGGTTTGGTATTTTTTATACCTTTACCTAGGTAATCTTTCCCTTATATGGTATTAGTGTGGGTCCCCAGTGATCCCCTCCAATTACTTGTGAAGCTCGGCTCCTGTAGCCACCCGTGAGATGCCATCATCTGCCTGGCGCTATCCTTACCTCTTTTCCAGTGCTCATGCTGTTGGCTGTCATGTTCAGCAATTCCTTATGTCAAATCCAGAGGTTTTTGTGTCCCATTCTGTTAGTGTAACCACCGGCCAGAGATCAACGCATTTACCTGCAGCCTTAACAGTGCTTAGGGCAGCTTGTTCCATAAACCCATTAGAACGGTGTTTCTGTACCTTTTTCTGATATTCTGGTGCAGGCTGTCTGCACATGTGATCCAGCATGCTAATCTCGTCCAACCCAAGAGTGAATGAAGCACGATTACACAACAAAGAAGAAAAAATAATGTATCTTGTATTTCTAAAGTGGACACCTCTTCCTGAATGTCACACACTATGGTTTCTTATTATAACACTGCATTTATCATATTTCATTTTGCAGACTAAAGAGAAAAGAGTAATCTACTTTTTTACATTCATTCACTTGAATGATGGAATATTCACACTTAGCATTGATAACACTGCCTGTGACTTGAAAAAAGACAGTCTTTAAAACGTATCAGCATTTAGGAAACTCAGTGAAGTGTTCTGAGACTTTCTGATAAGTTTCTAATTTCATTTGAAATTTCACTAAAGCTATAAACACAATCTATGAGAAAAGAATTATTTAATATACACTTTTAATACAGTTTACAGTTTACATGTGCCTTGATTTAAAGGATGCTATAATGGTAAGGCTTGAAGAAAAAACAAACAAAAAAACCCCCATCATGTATGTGCAATTTTGTTTGTTATTAAGAATTTTTTTTTTGGAGGAAAAATCCAGGGTTTTATGCAAAACCAAATGTCTCATATTATTAGTGAGAGCATATAAACAGTAAATTGCTAACAATATGTTGCAGGTCTAGTTTGTAAAATAAAAAAAATGAAAAGAATATGACAGCAGTCCCTTGAGTTCCTCTTGAAGAAAATAATGTCTTCGGTATTGTTAATCTGAAAACTCACTTTTTAAACGATCTTTTCACATAGTTGATATTAATCACATATTGCACCACACATTACAAGGTCAAATTATTAGAAAGTACTTCTATTCCGGTAGTCTTTTCACCAGAGATGCTATCTGTTTAGAGTTCAAACTGATAAATCAATGAACTCCAGCAGTGTATCTAGGGCATCAGGATATGTCTTTTCAATAACTTGACAGTGAACTGGCTTGAATTGAAATTAATCTCCTGTCACCAATTGGTTTGTACTTATGTATTCCAAAGAACTTAATATGTACTAAAAGTCCTGATTAGAATTTGTAGAGGAAAGACTCACACAAAATGAAATAACAGGCCTGCACATGCTGGCAGAAAGGAATGCAAAGTACTTCTCTCTGAACTTGAAGATACTATTGCAACTTTGTACAGGTTCACCTAAGAGATGCCCAAGGGACATTAACCTTTCCTTGAGATTTTAGCAGGGAAAGAGGAGACTCAAAAAGCAGAGGTAATTTCAGGACAGACTGAATTATATCAGTTGTTAAGGAATGAGAATCCTTACCTAAATTCATATCCACATGTTCTTTTTTCAGAGAAGTATTTGGTTTATGATCCCTTACCTGCAACATGATGACTTTCCTACTGTTCCTTTGACTTCAAAATTATGGACTTTTGATGGATAAAATAATTAGTAACTCAGTCTTAAAGTTCTTAAAATCATTAGTGGTGTCAAGATTTTTCTACAGAACTTGATTTGATTTTTATTTTGCTTCACACTTAACTCATTGACTTACAGGAATAGGTCCTAAATTGCCTTGACATTGGTACTTTTATACATATATATGTACTTTTATGTGTACCTGGAGTACTGTCTATCGTATCTGAATCAAGAAAAAAAAAAATTACATCGTCATGAACATTTCCTTACTGTTTTTCTCAGTTGTTGTTCTGGAAAGTACTTTCCAGTCATTAAGCAAAGTTAATCCTGATTTACATGGGCATGACAGTAAAACCATGGCCCCTAGCTGCATGTGACACACCTAATCCTTTTTTGTATGCTTGAAACTTTTAAACAAATGTATCTATTTTGATGTTGTTGTTAGGGAAATGTAAACAAGTAATCACAAAAGTTTAAGTAAATGGCAGACACTACATTGTGCTTACCAAGTTTAATGAGTGTAATAAGGCTATTATACAAACATTTACACTGACAAAAACACTACAATCTTCATATGGCACTTAGATTAGGGAAAAGGGATGCCCCTGAAAAGTACTCTTAAATCTTTCAAATAGAAAATATTACTGTGGACATTAAAAAGATCAACAAAATAAATTTTAAAAATAAGATTTTTTTTTTTCATAAGGACAATTGAATATATGTAATAAATAATGAGAAAAGCCCTGAGATGCTAAGAGAGCTTTCAATTTAGTTTTTCTTGTTGTTTTACAAAGAACAATTACAAACTCAATTTCATAAAGGATAATAATGACATAATTAAATAATTTTAAAATGCTAAAACTTAAGGAAAGACCTTTTATAGAAGAAGTTTCAATTTCGGCAGACAAGTATAGATTTTTTTTTAGTGTATCTTTATTTTACTTTGATTGGGAGCAAAATTCCAGTATTACATGGATTGACAAAAAAAAAAAAATCCCAAGCTGTTACAATATTTAATTTCAGTATATAATTTCTAGTTTGAATACTTTATCATAACAATAAAGGTAAATGCTTAGGGAAATATTCTTTCAAGCTAAAAACCAGAATCCACTTCTGAAGTTAAATAGGCTCCTAACTACTCTATACCTCACTAAGGTACTCTAACAAAAAAGTCTGTGCTCTCACCATACAAAGAAAATCTGAACACAAAAATTATCTCAATGCTACAAAGATTAAGTCCCAGATTTTCAAGTGACTTACGTGCCTCCAACTTGGCTTGAAAATTAATGAGACTTAAATTTGCAGTAACTGAGAAATGATACATGCAAACTGGGTGGGAAGGTAGGAATTTTGGTTCTGTCTAACACAATTAATTCCTGTTCCTTTCTATGAGGACAGAGATTTCAGAAGTGGAAGCTAACATCACTAAACTAGATGGTTATTTACATTTCAGACATCGAATAACTGTAAATTCCATAATTTAAAAAAAAATGTATTATACTTAACATTCCACTTAAA
This sequence comes from Tetrax tetrax, assembly GCA_009806455.1. Lineage (NCBI taxonomy): Eukaryota > Metazoa > Chordata > Aves > Otidiformes > Otididae > Tetrax > Tetrax tetrax. Next base: position 141,536 of record WHYT01014630.1, read on the forward strand.
CATTTTATCTTCTTCAACTTACGTAAATTTAGCAGAAAATTGCAAATTGGGCTCAAGTTCAGCCCATAGCTGCCCACTGTAATCACAGCAGAGGCTTCTCCTTAGTTACTACAGTTACTTCCATAGATTATTTCTTCATAGATTATTCCAGACACCACAAAAAAATCACTTGATCAGCTATTGGACTCCACTGTGGTTTGTGTCATGTTAGTCTATCTTGTGAATTTTGTCTCTGTAATTTTATCTCCCACCAAATCTTTGACTGCAACTATAAATTTTACCAATGTGATACTCATATGGCTTCAAGAATTAAGTCAAGCAAAAGCCATACTGTGCTATCTAAAATGTTTCTTTTTTTAAGTAAAAATACTATGTCTGTCAAATCTTGATATGCATTTTTAGTATCACAGTTCTTTCTCTTTACAAGATCTTCCCTTGAAAAAGCTTCTTGCCAGACTATTTCTATTATTCACCCTTTTATCAAACTTATTTGGAATACATTGACTTTGGATTTTTAGCAGTCCTTCAAAACAATCATTTTATTTACTTATTTTAGTTGACTTTTTTTCCCTGATAAGGATTCTTAAAATTTTGCTTGAATAGGAAAGTTCAAACACTTCATCGTACAATTCCTATGACTCATATTCTGCAATCAGCCACCTGGGAGTGTCTTTGAAGTTGATGCTTTGATGTGTCATTCATTTTCTTCCATGTTTAGTTGTAATTGCTTGGAGGTCACCGTATTTTGTCCTTGTTCTACTTTCCTGTGAATTTACTCAGTGCCTGTAGAATCCCTTGTTGTCAATGAACTGGAAGAATAAAGGGAACAAACTAAGCCATGGCTATTTTAAGTAGAAGTGTCAACAACCACAATAAAGTTTCTAATGTTGACATTTCAAAGTTTATTATTAATGATTCATATTGTACTGTAGTTGGATAACAAATATATTTACTTTCTTAATTTTACTTTGAATTCAAACTCTCCAGAGACTCTTGGTAGATCTGTCTTATCTAAATGTCAGTATTCCAATAAAAAGGAGTCTTATTATCATCTCTTCTTGAGCAATATGCTCATGTGGGAACCAGGCACCTAAAAAGCCAAATCAGTTCATTATCCAATGTAGGAGACAGATACTGCATGTTTAGCTGTGGTTAGGCTGAAAACAGAAATAGATATAGTGAAAAATTTAAGTATTTCATAATTCATTTCCACATGATGTTAATAATGAGAAAACCACCATCTTATCAGCAACATGTGAGTAACCCTCTGCTTGGGAGACTGCAAAAAAAAAAATGGAAAACCCACGTACAAGTCTTTTTTGGTGCTTATTTTACATAAACCAAGGAATTTGAAAACTGAACATATATGTCCTACTGTCTAAATCAGTACTCTAACTGATTTTTTACTGTTGTTGTTGCTTTGGTCCTCATCT
>WHYT01014630.1:143110-167083 GCA_009806455.1 Tetrax tetrax
GCATAAAAATCATGTCTGGTGTTTATAATCAGATTACTTTCACTCATGTATCTGGATACAGATTTAAATATCTACATCTAGGAAATTTCCTCTGAAACTGTTGGCCTTTGATATATATTCTTCATTTAATCAATCAGATATTTATTTCTGAAAGCTGTAAGATTAAGTATAGAATTTGGTCAATTATTTGACATTTAAAAATTACTGATGCTTAATAACATTAGGATAAACTTTAACTTCGAAGCTGAAGCAGAGCCAGAACATTTGGTAATTGTTAATATTTTATAATTAAAACTATTGCACTAAAATGAGTATTTGGTATTTTCTGAACTTCCAATATTAAAGAGAAATTATTTTATGATCAGTTGCACATTTTTACAAAATGGACTATTATTATGTAGCATCATTAAAAGATGATGGATTCCATAATTACGTTAGCTGATTTGTTTGCAATGTGTATATCCTGTCTGCAGTGCCAGAATACAGTTAGTTTGAAAGGTAAATTTGAACTGATGTTATTAATCATAATAAAATTTTCTTGTGTATTTGCACTCTCTGCAGTAAGAAATGCTCATTTCTTTTGCTTCCGGCATTTTCTGAACCAACTAGTAAAGCTGAATTCTCTCAAGTCCCCTTAGATTACGAAAGAGTAAATGTCTCACACTTTGCTTAGGGTAAATATCACCACCTCCCTGGCATGTTCTAGGTTCCTCTGGGATTTCTTGTGGAGTCCTGTGGATGTGTTGGGAGCTGAGTCAGACTGATAAAAAAAACCAAACCTGAACATTTTGTCTTAGACCACTGAATTTCTAGTCCTTTTTCCTTTACAAACTCCAACTCTTAGTACAAGAAAAGATGGGGAAATGACAATACAGTAATTATTACTTATTACAATAATTAACTTTTCTCCTTGACTGCTGTTATTAACTAATATTTTCTATGAAAATAACTTTCCTTTTATGCCCTCAAAATAAATAAAACCATATTTTTATCTAAAGATCATTAAAACCTTCAACTGAAAAATTGGGCTAGTTTTTCATGGAAAACATAGAGTGTTTTTTACTCTGGATGAAGATATATCTTGTTTCCTTCCTCTTGTGTTATTCCAGCTGTGTTTACTAACTGAAGTATATTTTCAAAATGGTCTGTCATATCAGACTGACCAAATTTGTTAAGAGTTTATACAATCATAGAATATTTAAGGTTGGAAAGGACCTCCAAGATCTTCAAGTCCAACCATCAATCTAACACCACCATGTCCACTAAACCACGTCCTGAAGTGCCACATGTAAGCATTCTTTGAACACCTCCAGGGATGGTGACTCCACCACTTTCTTCGGTGGCCTCTTCCAGTGCCTGATCACTCTTTCAGTAAATAAATGTTTCCTAACATCCAATCTAAGCCTCCTCTGCTGCAAATTGAGGCCATTTCCTCTCGTCCTGTCACTAGTTACTTGGAAGAAGAGACCAACACTCATCTCCCTACAACCTCCTTTCAGGTATTTGTAGAGAGCAATGAGGTCTCCCCTCAGCATTCTCTTCTCCTGACTAAACAATCCCAGTTCCCTCAGCCACTCCTCACAAGACTTGTGCTCCAGACCCTTCACCAGCTTTGTTGCCCTTCTCTGGACAGGCTCCAGCAACTCAATGTCCTTCTTGTACTGAGGGGCCCAAAACTACACTGTATTCATGGTGCAGCCTCACCAGTGCCAAGTACAGGGGCACAATCACTTCCTTACTCCTGCTGACCACACTGTTCCTGATACAAGCCAGAATGCTGGTGATCTGCTTGGCCACCTGGGCACATTGCTGGCTTACGTTTAGCCAGCTGTCTACCAGCACGCCCAGGTCCTTTTCTGCCAGGCAAATTTCCAGCCACTCTTCCCCAAGCCAGTACTGTTTCATGGGGTTGTTGTGACTGAAATTCAGGATCGGGCAATTGGCCTTGCTGAACCTCATACAGTTCCCCTTGGCCCACCAGTCCAGCCTGTCCAGATCCCTCTGCCGAGTCTTCCTACCCTTGAGCAGATTGACACTCCCACCCAATTTGGTGTCATGTGCAAACTTACTGAGGGAGTACTCAATTCCCTCATCCAGATAACTGATGAAAATTAGATAGGACTGGCCCCAGCACTGAGCCCTGGGGAGCACCATTTGTGACCAACTGCCAACTGGATTTAACTCCATTCAGCACAACTCTCTGGGACTGGCCATCCAGCCAGTTTTTAACCCAAGATGAATTTTTTTTCCCCCCAAAACTCCCTTATTGAAATAAGATTTTATAACATGTTTCTTCTAAATTTAAGCTTTTAAAGGGATAAAAATTTTGATTTTTACTTTGTTTCTAGTTTATTTCACTTAAGATATACAGCCTACTCTTTCTTGTATTGGTAGATTTTTTTAGGCCTGTCAGAACACCAACATTTAGATTTATGTTACAATTGGTATTACTGACATTCTAAAGTAAGGAACAATGAACGTCAACTGTCCCAGCAAATTCAGGATTATCTGTTCACATTTGAATTTAGATAAAATATTGGAATAAACAAATGTCTTTCCATTGTGTTTCTGGTATATCATTTGTTAACTGCATAAATATTTTTTAGTTTGTGTCTTCAAAAAGTATTCATTAGTGCTATTCTTAATACAGTGTGTTGGATCAGTATAATTAGACAACTTCCTGTTTTCAAAATTCATGGCTCCAAACTAAGTCCATGATTATACACAAGAAAATCTGTTCTTTGATCTGAGTCAAGCTGAACCATATTTTTTTTATACAAGTGAGAGCTGATTTATTGTATGAACCAAAAATAAGCTTTTGGAAATAATGCTTATTAACTGTTTCTGTTTAAAATAACACTTGGTTTATTGATTACAACATCCAAAGCATGGCAAAGGCCTGGTTCTTTATTTCTATCTGGAAATGTGATTGCTGTTTCAGATTAGGATGTTTTCACTAAGAAGGCTTTGAAAAGACTAACACTTTTTTCATGTAAATATATGGTAACGAGTAAAGGAAATCAGCATAAGAACACTATGCCTATGTGTATGAACATGCACTTATCTGGGGGGGAGAGAGGAAGCAGGATTATTAAGGTAATCTAAAGAGCAAGGAATTGCTTTCCTTTTCTTTAGCTATATAGGGTCATCAGTACCCAGTTCTAGCAGAAATAAGTTAAATGTTATAACAATTTGAGGATATCTCAAATTGGTTCCATTAAGATACATTAAAAGGATTTTTAACTGTCACATTCAGCATTTTACAGAGTGTGATAACTCAATTACAGATGCTGATTTTTTTTTCTTTTTTTTAATAACTGAGCATGCTGTATGTCAGCCGTAACACTACTTAAAGTCACTGTCATACGCACAAAGTCTATAGCTTCAATGTGATTTGCAGAAGCAGCAGAAATGGCTGCTCCAGCTGCAGAAGAGATGAGGAACGAAATCTGTCACGAACCTTGAGAACTTAATATATCAGTAAAGACAGTTAATTTAACAGCCATGACCCATGTAGGCAGCAGAATTAATAGCAAATCTGTTCAGCAATGATGTTTTGCCTGCTGTGCCATTGGGAGTACAAGTCAGTATTCTGATTTCAGCAGTGTTTCCTGTACAGCCTGCTCTGGATCTGCTCTCCCATCACATACCTCTCCCTTTGTTTCATAGTAGCCAACTACCATGTTTCTAAACTGATTACGAGTTTATTGTGATTAAAGCATATTCTAAATCTTTGGAATATGTTGACTAAAATTATTTTGGGGTTATAACATGAAATGGATGTAGGAATGGTTTCAAATCCTTTTAATGTTAGACTCTCATATTCCATTCAGAAACTACAGATTTTCTCCTGACAGCTTTTGTCCTTTTATGCAAAGTAAAATTAAGAAAGCTGTTGGCACAGACCTTTCGTCACAGGTGTATAGTGACTGTATAATGATAAGACTACTCTTGCAATGTTTCTAGGTTTATTTTCCAAGCTCTTCTTGCACTGTTTTTTTTTTCTGTCCAGAGATCCCTTTGCAATATTGCTGAAATAAACTTATCAAGTATACAGCTGGATAAAACAGCAGGAAAACCAAATATAATATAAAAAACCCCCACCACAGCAGGTTTCTATACAGTCTACCTCAAATAACAGTTTTATTGGCAGAGAGTGAAATTGTCTTATCCTTAAAATAGTTTTATCTGTGTTGATTGATACCTAATCACTTTTATATGTTTAAAATGGTGGAAATACTAATAGGGCTTTAAAACACCAAACAAATAACAATACTGCTAAAGTATTTGTCCATTTCAGAGATGCTTTCTTAATGTGTTTGTAAATAGTGGTGTTCTAAAAAATTGTCAGGAATTATTGTAATTAAAACAGAACTTTAGAGTTATGCTTCAAACTACTAAAATTTACTAGTTTGGAAACAATAATTGTAGCAAGACTTCTTGAATTACAGAAACAAAGCTTTCCCTTACATAATGTACGGAAGAAAAAAAAATATAATCCCTGGCTGGCACATTAAACAGAAACAAGACAGTTAAATCTCTTTAAATACATGTCTTCAGTTGCTTCAGTGCAAGTATGTGTTTCAATAGTCTTATTTCAGAACTAGAGTCACGTATTGATTAAAATTTTGTGATCTTCCTTCCTTCCTTCCTTCCTTCCTTCCTTCCTTCCTTCCTTCCTTTCCTTCTTTCTTCCTTTCTTTCTTCCTTTCTTTCTTCCTTTCTTTTCTTCTTGCTTCATTTTTAAAGTGGTTAAATAAAATTAGCCAGTTTTACTTTTTGTCAAAGACTGCCATGCTAAGTGTTAGCCCTATAGCTTTATATAGCAGATCTGAGAAATATTTATCCCCACTCGGGACTAAGCGCTGTGCAGCCACTCACTCACCAGCCCCTCCTCCCCCCTAAACCCTGCCTTGAGGGAATGGACAGGGAGACATCATTCAACAGCAATCATTATGGGCAAAATGGATTTGACTTGGGGAAACTAATTCAATTTATTAATAATAAAACTAAAGTAGGATAATGAGAGACAAAACCAGATCTTAAGAACACCTTCCCCCAACCCCTCCCATGTTTGTAGGCTTAACTTAATTTCCAACTATCTCCATCTCTCATCCCCCAAGCGACACGGGGATGGCGAACGGGTGTTGTGGTCAGTTCATCACACATACTGTCCTCGCTCTTGCTTTTGTTTTCCCTTCCTTAAGTACATTATCACAGAGGTGTTATCACTGTTGCCGATTGGCTTGGCCATGGCCAGTAGCAGATCCACCTTAGAGCCTGCTGGCTCCACTGGACAAAGGATAAACTTCTATTAGCTTCTCACCGAAGCCACTCCTGTAGTCCTCCCACTTTGCAAATCCAACACAAAAACCCAGTCCATCAACTAATGTTCCATATACAATGCATGTACCCCCAAGAACCACAACTGTGTTTTTGAATAACTGTAGTCACAGGCTTGAAAACAAGTCAAGTTAGATATGTAGGCAGAAGGTTAAATGAGCTGGTATAACCAGAATATGAGAAATAACAAAAATTAAGTAATATTTCAGGCATACAAACCCTCTGTTTGGATCTGAAATAGAGACAACATAAGCTAAGTCTAAGATAAGAACAATTACTCTGCATTTAACTAGAAACATGTCAGTTAGATCGTCTGAGGAGAAAAAGGAGACTTTGGGCACCTGTGGAGTATTAGAAGTATTATTAGGGGAAATAGAGCTGATATGGTGTTTTTCTCCAAAGGGAAGGTTAAAGATGTAATTCATAGCCTATGAAACACAGACAGATTGACTAGGGATGGAGGAAGGAAGGATAAGAAAAGAGAAATACTGTGAAGTATTAAAGAAATCTCTGTGGGGATTTCTGAGCGCTATGACTAGCAGTAAATAATGGAGGCATCATTCTGTGGGAAATGTCCTCCTCCTGGTAGCTGCCAGTCTCCATTTCCGATGCATGGGGTTGTTGAGCACGTTTGCCAGCATGTGAGGCAGAGGGTGGATGGTGACCTCCCTGAAGACTCTGACGATACACGAGATGGCAGAAGGTAAAGGCAGCAACACTGCCAACGTGGGGCTGTTCAAAGCATCCAAGACCCCTGGGAGTGTTCATGACTTTGGTGTTAAAAAGAAGCTCTTTATCCTTTAGTATCTAAGAAGTTAGGAGAGGATTTTGAAGATAACACTTTCCAATACAGGCATTTGAATTTTCTGCAAGTCCTTTGTCAATTTTGGACACCGTAATCTTTTCTTTGTTTTTCCTATGTGTGAATCTCAGAGTACATATATGTCAGACATTTAAAATCAGTATGAAAACTTTGTGCCAAAACGACATTTACTTCTAGCCAAACATTCAATGTTCAATAATATTTTTTACTAACTTTTGGGAAGTATGTAAGTTAGTAATCATAAGAAAATACACCCTACCACAGACATATAATGATAGGAAAGAAATGAGACAAAAAGAATCATATATTAAGTCATCATCATACATCTAAACTAATGTAATTGTGTCATTATGATCCTTGTATACTATCACTTCATCTGTTCTTTCTTCTTTAGAACAGCTGTTTACATGAACAGTGCAGAACTGACTGTTTTCTGTGTTGCATTTTGCATTTGGTAAAATACTTTGTTCTTGTATTTCCAAGTCTTGCTTTCATGTTTTTATAAATCTTGAATAACAATTATTTTACTAGATATATATTCCCAGTTTTGTTTTGTTCTCTCTCCCCTATGTACTTGGGAGATTAAAGGTTTCACACCTTTGAGAATTGAGCACATCTCCTTTATTTTACCTCTGTAACTCATTTTGCTAGCCATAACTTTGAGAAAAGGAGACCAACTGCATCTGTTAGAGTCTAGGTAACCACTAACCACAGCTACTTTCCTTAAACAGTATGTGCTAAAGCACTGGTTTGTGAAAGAACAACACGTATCTATCTGATGTACCCCTATCTACACCTGCATTACTGTGTGAAAATATAGCTAATAATTAGTATCCTGATCTTGTATTTGATCTATACTTTTGTGCTCTTCTCAGAGCTCTTTTGATTTTAAAATGCCTTTTGAACGATATAGAATATTTATGTTCATTTACAAGTTGGGCTTGGGTCAGGTGAACTGAAAGCCCTCTGTCTTTAGTAAGTTTTCAAAGTAATATATTTCAAAGTAATGCTACAAATATATTTGTAGCACTATTCAGTATTATTTCCTTTGTTTTATCACTTCTGCAGTTGCTAGAAGTTGCCACACTGCCAACATACAAGTCATGTCAGCTTAGTCTAGCTATACAGTTCAAAGATAACAAGCAAGGAAGAAAAGGCCTCAAAAAAGGGAGGCTAATAAATGAGATTTTTAGCTTGGAGAGCTGGTGCACTCACTTGACGCTTGTATTTATTTAGTTGCTTAATCAGAGCTTTTGGTTAAATTAGAGGCATAAATGTCTTGAAAAACATTGCTAAAAGAGTTGTGCTTACTTGAATAACAATGGCTGCAAAAATTCTTGATAGCTGCTAGTTATTAGTTGCAAGGAAATGACCTTGCTACTTTGAATTCAGCAAAGCTATGGGAAGGGCATGAGAGTTTTTTGAGATTCTCTTCACAGTGAGAGGAGAATCTTATGCTTATGAAGTTTGTCAGAACCTTCAAATTCAAAATGACTGACACAAATCAAAGGACATGTATAATGTTACTATGGACAAATTCATAGGTTTTTACAATATTTGTACATGTAATCAAGTACAGAAAAAAAAGCGTCTCTAGTCCCAGCTAAGAGAGGGGCAAAACCATCACTGATTTTAGTTCAAAGAAAGATTCATCGGCTATGTAGCATACTGCCTGGGAACGTAGTGTCTTTAATTATATGCGCAAATCAGAACGTTACTTTTGTTCCATACAGCACAGGGATATTTGAATATTTCTTCTATTTCTAGGACCAAACACTAAATATTTCTGTTCATGACTCTCATATTAGAGAATCTGTATATTTGTTTTTAGATATGTATAAATAAACTTACTGTTAATATGGTGTTATATAATGTAATAATTCATATTGCATACAATTGTCTCTTATTTTGGGTGTTTACAACTTTGTTCAAAAATCTCAGTGTTGTGAAAGTAAGATTGTATTTTCTTTAAGAAAATGTTACAATGAAGTTGAAGGAGTAGCAGAATTATTTCTTCATGATTACACACCAAGTCAATTGTAGAGCCAGAAATGCTTTAACTATTTCACATTTCACCTTGGAATGTCCTTAACTTACTTTAACTATATCTTGTTTAGTTGGACATTATTTTTGTAGCTCCTCTTCGTCCCATAGCCCTTCAAATTCAGTGAAAGGAAGGGCATAAGAAGAATGATTGAAGAGATAGCCCCAGGGGAAATCTAGTAATTTTGAGCCTCTGAGGGAGAAAAGTGAATGCTATTTCTCTTGCTTTCTTACAGGAAAGAAGTTTTCAGTATTTAACAGTAGGCTATTATCATTGCTCTCCTACTGCTGAATGGTTCATTTTAATCCCATTTAGCTGTTACTATATATGAAATGTTTAAAGTTTTGTATCGGCAACACATACTGCAAGCATTGTTATGTAGTTCCACAAAAATACTGCAAGACTTACATGATTTAATACTTGTTAGCATATCTATGGTATAAATGGAATGGATTGAAATTTTGCCTTTTTATAATGAGCTGTGCTTCCAGTGTTTCTGCTGTTTCTCTCAATCCTTTACCGCATGCTTTTTGATTACTTATCCTATGCATTAGAACAATTTTGTTTTGCTTTCTGTATGTAAAAGGCAGTCTCTCAAAGAAAGACACCACCTTAAGACAGAACAGCAGGAAGTTAGTCAATAGTATTTTTTCATCTTTTTGTCTTGATATCATATAACAATGTAAATATCTTCAAAACTGTCTAGTATTGGGTGAGCCTGCCCAAAATAATCCACAATTAGAGTGGCAAAACTGCACTGAAAGAGAGGAAAAAACCCGAAGATTTGACATTTGTAGCCTGCATAGCTAGCAGGACTTTTAAAGTTTTCCTGGAGGGAAAGATAAAGGTAGTCAACATGTACTGTTAATAGGGAGGTGAGTGGAGAAAGGAATTTCATTTTCATAACTTTGAAAATTTATTTTTTTTTTCTGATTGGGAGTGAAAATAAACAATTTCATGCTTCTCCAGAAGGTAGGCCCTGGGACTGACATGGGGAGTGTAAAGTTTGAACTTCCTTGAAAGGAACAGTTCTTCTGTTATCTTGCTCTGCAGCAGGGCAGCTGGGAAGCCCTGGAATGCTTTCCCTTTAAACAGTGAGAGAACCAAGGTATTTGTCAGTAGATTATGAAAGTGGAAGAATAATCTGGATCCCCTAGTAAGTTGGAGATGTGGGTTAAAGAACAAGACAACCCTTAATTAAAATATCTAAAATGTTTCCTTGTCAATGTCTGCAGTTCCCTTAGCATTCCTGAGACCTTGATTCAGTTGCCTGTAGATAGGTGTTCGGTACTATTTGAGGCAATTTATCATTACCAAGGATAAAGACACACAATTGTAAGGACATTCCATGTGGTGCTTGATTGGCAGGACAACAAAGGAAAGATCCTGAGGAGTATAGTCAGTGGAGCCTAGGCAGTTATTCAGATTACCCTAAAGTATTGTTTGATAAACAAATTAGCTCTCCAGATTCCATATTCAGTGTTGATTTTAACAGATTATAATTCCAAGTTAGATATGTCTTGCACATGTAGACACGCACCTGCATTCATCTGAATGTAGGTGTCAATCTGTATCTGAATCCCACCCTATACTATAACTGCACAAGGCTTTCAGGAACATGGTAAAACTGAGGAGTCACCCCAGATGACAGAAGACTACAGATGAAAAGTGTCTCTTGGAGCTGAGACTTCAAATTAGCTTTGGTAGGATGAAGAGACACTATAATGAAGACTGTTAAGACCACCTAGAATTTAAAGTGAAGACAGGAATAGGCAGAGAATAAGTGAATGAGAACAGAGTTTCTGTCTTTAGAAAATGAAGGTATGAAATATAAGTGGAATGAAAAAAAATGTTGCTTTTAACACAATTATATATACGGTATTTATGCATAAATATAATATATGCATATCATACAGGTATATAATGTATCTCATAGGAGACATAAACAGACATAAAAACCTATATGTATATGCAATGTATCAAATATAGAGAAATATAGAATGGACAGTATTGAAAATGCCCGAAATGTGATCACTTTTACTGTATGACTTATTTTGCCATGATAATGAAGAAACCACTGCTTGCTGTTCTGGTCTTTTATTTCAACCATTTGAAGCACTTAATTAAAATGCCATTGCATGATGTGTCAAGCTTTTGAACTTGGCAGCCATAGGCTCTCTTTCTTTGCCTCTCACATTCATCAATATGTACTGTAAGAATGTGTAGGGAGATTTTCCATGACTCACGGTGAATATGTTATGTAACAGTATTGTAAAAAACGTATAACAATACCTTTCTATCTATCTCTGCCTATCATAGACCTTCTCCCTAAAAAAAAAAAAAAAAGTTTTAAAGATTTAAATAGAACCATAAACCTGAAGCCTGAGAACAAACAACCAGTACTTTTCCTACTCCCTCAATCTATTATACATGGAGAAGTCCTGGAGAAAGTCTCTGTGACATATAAGCAGTTTGTAAGAAAGTTTTATTTTTTTAATGAACAAAAAGTTCTTGTTTTTTGTCCAAGCTCTTCCTCAATAGCATGCTAGAGGAGAGAAGTCTTTTTGAACAATCAGAATCCATCCTTACTTCCTGATTGTTCTGGTTTTGTTTGGTGAGGGGGGGCCTAAGGTGGTAGCTTCTGTAGGAAACTGCTAGAAGTCGCTCCCCTTTGTTCAGTGGACTCGGCCGGGCCTAGGGCGGACCCGCTGCTGGCCAAGGCCAAGTCAATTGGTAGCAGAATGTCCCGTGATAACGCCTCTGCGATAACGTATTTAAGAAGGGGAAAAACAGAAAAAAAAAGGAGAGAAGATGTGAAGCCAGCTGAGCGGGGGCAGAGAGGGGGAGGCGCGAGCCTTGTGGGCCTTGCAGGCCTCACCCTCTGGCCTCCCGCCGGGCAGCCGACTGGGCCCAACTCGGGCCTGGCCTGGCTTCAAGAAGTGGAGAGGAGATGAGAAGAGAATAAGATGTAAAAAGGATCCTGAGAGGCGTCTGCCAGCCTGTTGTGAGGAATGACTGCAGGCGCCGAGGTCAGTGAAGAAGGAGGGGGAGGAGTAATGTGGCTCCTAGCCAAGATTCCCCTGCAGCCTGTGGTGATGACCATGGTGGAGCAGGTTGTCCCCCTGCAGCCCATGGAGGTCCACAGAGGAGCAGAGATTCGCCTGCAGCCCGTGGAGGAGCCCACGCCGGAGCAGGTGGAGGCCTGAAGGAGGCTGTGGCCCATGGAGGGCCCACTGGGGCAGCTGTTCTAGAGGGACTGCACTCCGTGGAAGAGATGACCCACGTCGGAGCAGTTTCACGAAGGACTGTGGCCCGTGGGAGGGACCCCACGAAGGAGCAGGGGAGGAATGTGAGGAGTTCTTCCCCCGACGATGAAGCAGCCGCATGAAACAACGTGTGATGAACTGACCGCGACCTCCATTCCCTTTTCCCCCCCGTGCCGCTCGGGAGGGGAAGGTAGTAGAGATAAATGTTAAGCCCAGGAAGAGGGAGGGGTGGGGGGAGTTTATCTTGTTCCCTGTCTCATTCTCCTGCTAGTTTTAGTAATAAATGAATAGTTTTTCCCCAAGTCGAGTCTGTTTTGCCCGTGACGGTAACTTTAAGGATTCCTCCCCGTCTTTATCTCAAACCTGGAGCTGTTTTTTTCCTTATATTTCTCCCCCTATTCTTTCAGAGGGTGGGGGGAGCGGGAGAGAGACTGCGTAGTCTGGTCCGGATCGGGGCTGAACTACGACACTGATTAAGAGACAAAGGGAGAAGTAACCTTTAAATTAGATAAGAACCAAATGGCAAGGTGAATTCCAATAGATCAAAAATGACATCTTGAGTTATCCCCAAAATTAATCACAAAGCATCTCAGATTTCCTAAAACATTTGTAATAAAATGAGAAACATTTCCAAGGAAGTAAGCAGTTCTGGGTCTAGATATAAGCAGAATGCATTGGTCTGCAAGTACAGATTTGTCATTGCAAAATCTGCACTCCATGTTAATTTTATATACAACAAGCATTTTTAATTTTTCTATTATACCTGTCTGTCAGAGTCTTTTGCTTATCTCTTTCCCTTTTTACGTGACATATGACAATGCAAAACTTCTCTGGTATATTGTTCAAAAGGTCATCTTAGATGTTCATTTGTGAATGATTCATGTTTGAAAATAAAATCTTAAAAACACAGCTGGTCAGAATTTTTTTTTTAAATTATATTTTGTTTCTTTTTAGATTGTAATTGCAATTTTAATATACAAATTAGCCAGTTGAATTTAAAGAATTGAAACATAGCAAGAGCTTCCTTTTTGAGCTCCTTAACTGAGCACAGAAATGCTTCCAAATGTTCACTGATGATATTTAGTAGATTTATTTTTGTCAGAGCATACCAACAACTCCACCCCTGCTGATTGCATACATCAAAGAAGTAGCCTAAGCTCCATCTTCAACCTTTAACCCACCTACATTTCTCCCTGGGGCTGATTTTAGACAAAAAAAAAAGTAGTTTGGACACAACAATTACTATATTCTATCCAAGAGAAGAAACAATCAGAATAACTCAGTATGTGTCCTATGTTACTAAATTTCACTTTACATGAGGAAAAACAAACAAACTCCTTTGTTTTTATGAACCCTTCATATTTTGACTGAGTCTGATGGAAACTATATGGTGACATTAATAACTCTTTTACCTCTTAGCCCTGCCTCTTCAGTGGAATCAACACTAGAAGACCTTCAGGGAATATCATGTAGACAGAGTTCTATACTGTAGATAGGAATATTTTGTTTCTCTTGTCAAAACAGTAATTATTCATTTTTCCTCCCAAGAATGTATTTAAAATAGAGAAGTATTAAAAGGTATTTGCTTAAATAAATAACTCATATTGGTACATGTATGTTGGCTATGAAGACTCAAGGATTATACAATTATTTTTAACCTATAAAACTGTCTAAAATCTTTTGCAAGCCTTTGCACTCCATTTATCAACACTAACATAAGGGTAAAGAGTATACACTGCAACACCAAAAATTTTATAGAGTAGCTATTTTACAAAAGTTTACTACAATTTAGACCATTGAAGATTACTTTTGTGTTGCTTTATAGCTCTGTTTACATGAAAGAAGAATACAGAGTTTCTTTTTCCATTTTCTTTCTAGAACAGAATCAAATCAGAAGAGTTTCATTGTTCATTAAAAGTTTTCTGATGTTAGCACCAGTGAGAAAACAGTGCACTAAAAATGCATTATCAGTGATAATCCTGTGATTAACCGAAAGTTCTGTACAAAATACACATTTGAAAAATACAGATACATACCTAAGGGTTTTTTTTCATAACAACGAAACATGCTATTAGTCACTAGAATTTCACACTCAGTCACTCCACCAGTCAACTGGCTACACAACATAATCAGTCTTAAATTAGTAACAATTTTATATGCCAAAATTTGCTCCAGTCAAAAAGCTTCATTCCAAAATCCAAAGATTTGGTTGATGAATGTTTTTCCAGGCTTTTTAAAATTATAATGTTACACACAATTGCCTGTTACTGTATGGATAGTTAATTCTGGAAGAAACCACCCATGGAGACCCAGCAGAGCCACTGAGATAAAAGATTGGTAGGGAACACTAATGGAAATTGGAGATGTGCTTTTTTCACTCCAGCCAAGGAGGAGAAGAAACAGCAAAAGCTTCTTCTTGTTGAACACAGGGAGGAAGGGAAAGGGAAAAATGATTAATACTGGAGAATGAATCATGTCTGAGTCTTTCTGTGAGAAAAGGTGGAATGTTTGAAGAGGCTGTGAAGAAAGAAATAATTTTAGTGACAGTGGGTGCCTTAAGTGGAATCAAAAGCCCCTTTATTTAACTTGAAGATAGGTTGTCAGTACATAACATACAGTACAAAAAGGCATTTTGACAACTGCTTCAGACACTATAAGCAGACTTATTAGTGGTATGTAGAGTAAACATTTTTTTAATCTTAATTCTTTTGTTGAAAATTGCATTTGATGCCTCTTCCAAGAGGTTAGAACTCTGTTTTTAAGGACTGAATATAAAAAAGCAATGTCTTTTAGAGTGGCATAAAAACTGTGGTTCTGAACACAGTTACAGGCAGCAATGACTCCTGAGAAAACATTATGTTTTCTGAGATGTAAGCTGTAAATGCTAACATGATCTGAGTAAGAAAGGAGCACACAATAAACTCTTGTTTTTGCTCAGGGAGAAGGTATAAGGTTTATTTAAAGAAGTTTTCAATCATTGTTATGAATAAGCATGTGACTGAGAGGTTCACAGCTGTCTTATTCTACCTATTCTGGTAAGCAGAGGTGGATTGCAATAAGAGTGTGGTGATGTTAACAAGATGTGAACAGATGGATAAGTTTGATATTCTATTATTAGATTAATTGATGTCAGGTATACAAGCAGTTGTATCAAATTGAGATGTGGACTACTTTTCTGTTTTCAGGCTACACTACTTTGTAGGCAAGAGGAAATGAAAGAATGTATATTAGTTAAGTGTGATTCCAAAGGCATACCTTGCAATCATACAGAAAAACCTTTTGAGTGCCTCACTCATTTCTATGTTTTTTTTCTAAAGAAGGAAAGCTAATCTGGGTTTTGTTGGGCTTTTTTTTTTTACATTTATGCTTGAAAGCTGGAAAGCCTGTGCATTTCTGTTTTGCTTAAAATTACTGTCTCCCGATGAGAGTGTTAACCTTTTGTTGTGGATCAAATATACAGTGAAAAAGATAAAAATGTTATTTTCAGGAACAATTTTGTGTGCTTCCACTACTTCTACATCAAAAATCGTCAATGCCTCTGCAAAAGGAATTTTTAGCATGCTTTAAATTTACAGAGAACATATTTTTTTCACAGTTTACTACTGTGCTTCTGGTACAGATGGCAATCAAATTCTTAATGTTGAACAAAGAGGCAAAGGCAAGTGCCTTCTATTGGAACGAAATATGCATATTCATACATGTAGGAAAAACATTTGTCAGGATTTACATAATTCAGACCTCCAAAGAACAGAGATAAAATTACTTTCTTCTTCTCCAAATGTAGTAGTTTTTTTCCCCTTAATGTTCCCATGCACCTGTCTTATGAAATGTTACATCATTTTAAGAAAACTCTCAATCAGACTGCCCAGGGAAAAATGTTACATCTTTTTTTCTTCATTCAGAGATCTGATATCAAGCTGATTCAGATGGTACCTTCAAAATAATTGAACTCCATATCCACATGTTTTACGCTACGAACAGATGGAGATCAGCCAGAGGAAATCAGTTGTGTTCTCCTACTATTGCTATTTATTAGGCTATAGATAACATTATGTGAGAAACTTTTCCTTTTTCAAAAGCTAGACTTAGAATAAATGACCCAGAAAGGCATACAAAATTTAATCTCATAGTATGGTTTTAGAATCAATGGTGTACATAAGTTTTGTGCACAAAACACAAGAAAGACAACATTTCAATCAGCAGTTCTCAACAGCTTATCTCTTGCTAAAAAAAAAAAAAAAAAAAAAAATATTTTGCTGCTTATTAGGATAATGAAGAGATTAACCACAAAAGGTAAGAACAGTCATTGATGTTTCAACAACGCAAAGTTTGAGAAGAGGAGATGTGTAAAACTGGTTATGTGAGCTCAGTCTGGAAATTAGATTAATTTGCAGTTAGGAACATCCTGGGGGGACTTCTTAGTTTAGTGATTGTACAGGCAGATTGAAGATGTGACTCTTTGAGATCCAGATGCATTCCAAGTAAACCTGAAAATAAATGTTGGTCATTGGAACGGAACATAGGAACAGCTGTCTGAGGTCTCCTGTAGACATAGTAAAAAAAAATTTAAAAAATAGAAAGAAAAAATGTATCTTAAAGCTAAATGTCTTAAAAGCTTGCCTGAAAAATAATGTGTTATCAATCAATAACTTTAAGATATCGAATTATCTCTTTAAAATAATTGTGTAGTTAAGCAAACTAACTCCTAAAAGTGTTTTCATGGACGTGGCTTAAAATTTTCATTTAGTGTTCTCTTACGTGTGGCAATGCTCACAGGAACCAAGTTAAAGTCTGGTAGCTTTGTTTGTTCAGTGAAAGAAAACAGTTCCAGTACAAAAAAATCTCATACATAAAAGGTTGAATTAAAAAATCCCTAAGCAATTTTGAAATTAGTTGGTTTGCTGCATGTTAAAGACTTATTCTTTATCTGTAGATGAGAATTTTTTTCTAATACTGGAGCAAGCTGGAAAGTGAATAACAGAAGTGAGATGAATTGAGTGGTCTCAGAAAAAACCCATCCAAACCCTATTGAACTCAGATTAATCTAAATCTTTCTACAGAGTCCAGTGGGCTCAAGAGGAGGCCTGTGCTTTAGATGGAGGTAGATAAATGAGCAATTCTTCTGATATCTAGACTTTCTAGGCTGTTTAGAAGATCATTATTTTTTCATTTAACAGAGAAAGAGAGGAGAGGTTTGGGGGTTTTTTTCTTTCCTTTAATTAAATTTGCCCTATATGAAAGTTAGCAGAGATTACATGATATATGCGAGGAAGAAGTAGAGGATAAAAATAACCTTGTTCTTCTTTATCTTTCTTCTTGTCATTAAATCACTGCACTTAAGCATGGAAGTGCAAAGGTGGATGTGAGTGAGTCAAACTCCACGGGCAGCAGGTGACTACATCCCTGAGCTTGATGAGCACCTTTTATAGCACCACCTATGGAGCCGCTTCAGCTATGAACGTATCTGGTATTGCTTTAACTTCTCCATCTAGTACTGGAAAAGGAGAGAGAAAAGAGGTGAAAAAATAGTTTGACCAAAGATTTCTGTTCTGCATGCAGAGAGAAACCTGCACATCTACAAAAGTGTTTAGCTGGTGAAATATTAAGAGAAAAAGGAAAGCAAGAGTAACAGGAGAAGGAAATTATTTTGTGTATGTTTGTATGTGAAGATTGAAAGTTATAATATCTATATTATTCCTGGACAAATCCATGCTTACAACAAAGGCTGAAAGGTCTGGAAGAGACCACTTAATTGCCATCAACAGCAGAAGGCTAGGGTGCTCCCTAGGTGACAGGAAAATACTTTTATGCACCTTTAGTAAAACAACGCTTCAGTTATTCACATAGTCAAACTGTTGAGCATGTATTTGCACATCAGTGGCATGACTGAGTGATAAGATTGCTCCAAACTCTCACTCTGATACTTGCAGCAATGTTATTTGCTTCCAGTCTCTTGGCATATAAAATAAGACTGTGTTGAGGCAAAATATATTTTTCTTGTAAGAATCATTACATGGAAAAATTATGTGTTATTTTATATTTTTAAAAAATAATGTAAGCAGTGTACATTGGCTGAAGAAACACTGTTTAGTTATTACTTGTGTGACACAGTTTCCTGGTGTGCATTCTGGCAAAAGGAGAAGAAACTGCTCTCTTCCATGAAGATTTAATTAGGGATAATTCTCAGAGCTCTGTTTTTTCTTGGTGTTCAAGCTGAGACTTCTGAAAGAAGGGGATTTCCTGTGTCTTTGTGGCCTACTGTGGAACTGCTCAAGGGCATATGCTCTATAAAAAAAAAACAATCTCAATAGAGCTCCATTTAACTTCTTTTCCTTCCATCAGAATGGTGCCTCTAATAGACCAAAATACCAGATACTGCTTGACAAAAGGATGACAATAGAATACACTCCACAGCTTTTTACCAGAGCTTGAAAAATACAAAAGCATCAGAGGTAAATAAAGAAGCTAGCTGAAGTAAAATGTCAAGGACAGAACAGAGGGGGATGTACTTGATTCTAAGTTGTAACAACCATTAGCAGACCAGCCACCAGGTAGCTATACGTTGCTACTTGTATAGCAGTTACTAGAAATGGTGGATGTTGAAAAGCATTTACAATTAAAACTGCATAACTCTAAGTTTTTGTTGGCTTTTTTTTTTTCTTCTATTTTTATTGATTTAGAGAGGTAGAGGAAAATATCTTGTCCTTTAATATTGTGATGCTATCACCTGATTACATCTAAGGAACACTGGTTTCCCAAGTTTTTAAGTGAGTAAAACCATCTGGATCTTAACCTTAATTTACGGTAATTTATTCCAAATTATTCTGGTTTTATATTCCAAATAGAATCTGTTTTATTGATAGAACAATAATCTGTAATATCGATAGTATAATATATTTTATTGTGGAAGAATAATGCAAAGAGTTACTCTTAGATCTTTTAGGCTATATATCATTCAGGCGCTGTCTCAGGACCCCTCTTTGAAAATAAATGGAAATCATAGTAACTTCTATCATTTACAGAGCATGTTTCTGGCTTTTACCCCTCCAAAAATTTAAAATTTATTAGTTCACCAAGGGAAGTAAGAACTTTGGTTCCAGATACTCACAAACTGAAATCCTCTTAATCCTCTGTCTGGAAGAGGCAAGTTGCATGCAAACAGTTTCTGCTTTCTCTTTCCATGCTTCTGCATCTCCATTCAACTTTTGGAAAATCACACCTAGGTTACTGTAGAAAAGCTAAGTCTTCTTTCCTCCTAAACCATGTGAATAGTCATGATAACTAAGTAATAATGCAATTCATATAACTAGAACTCGGTTTAACCAGGTGAACTTTGACAGGCAAGGATGAGAAATTTAAACTTAGGAAATGATTGAGAAGGTAATCTTAGAATTGGCAGTTTGGCAAACTGAAAGCATTCTACTATGACAGTATGTTCTGGCAATTCTGATTTCACAGAAATCTGAAGAGTACAGTTCTGAAAGTCCTTGAATTTTTGCCAGCTTAGTGGCACAGATGGGGTGACGAAGCATCTTAGTTTCCATCTACTGAACTAGATAGATGGCCAGACTGACTGCTCTGTGACCAAGAGCTTTACAGATGCACTGTATATTTTATAGAGTTCAGGATTACAACTGAAAATAATATGGGAGCACAAAACCAAAATAAATGATACTGAAGACAGTTTCAAAATATCAAAATGTTAAAGTTTTCCATGTATGGGAACAAACTCTCTAACTGCTGCCCTACTTAGGAAGGGAAGAGAGCTGTCCTGGAAACTATGCAGAACAAATCTGTGTCTTTACAAGAAAGGTGAAGAATAATTTTGAATAAGTGGGAACTCTGGGGTAAATGCACAAAACTGCAGTGACTTATTCTTCCTTTACCAAGTTATAACTCTCATTTTGGTGGATAAGTAATTATCTTTGAAAAATTATTATTCTGATATCTATAAACTCTTACTCCATATGGACTACCATACTGGCTTGATCCGTCAGACTCTATTAAGGAAGGAGCTCAGGGTTCTGCATGGAAAGTAATGCTGAAGATATTTCGGGTACAAGAAACCATAAAATGATAGAATAATTAGGGTTAGAAGGGACCTTTGAAGGTCATTTAGTACAACACCCCCTGCAGTGAGGAGGGACATCTTCAACTAGATCAGGTTGCTCAGAGCCCTGTCCAGCCAGGCCGTGAATGTTTCCAGGGATGGGGCATCCACCACCTCTGTGGACAACCTCTTCCAGTGTTTCACTACCATTACTGTAAAAATTTTTTCCTCATATCAAGTCTGAATTTGCTTCCTTCTATTTTAAAACCATTACCCCTTGTCCTACAACAACAGGCCCTGTTGAAGAGTTTCTCCCTGCCTTTCCTATAAGTCCCCTTTAGGTACTGGAAGACTGCTATAAGGTCTCCCCAGAGTGTTCTCTTCTCTTGGCTGAAGAGCTCCAACTCTCTCAGCCTGTCCTCATAGGAAAAGTGCTCCAGCCCTGTGATCATCTTTGTGGCCCTCCTCTGGACTCCCTCCTTCTTATGTTGGGGGCTCCAGAAATGGACACAGTACTCCCGGTGGGGTCCCATGAAACTGGAGTAGAGGGGAAAAACCACCTCTCTTGACCTGCTGGTCACGCTTCTCTTGATGCAGCCCAGGATGCAGTTGGCTTTCTGGGCTGCAAACACAAACTGCCAGCTCATGTTGAGCTTCTCATCCACCAGCACACCCAAGTCCTTCTCCTCAGGGCTGCTCTCAATTCATTCTACGCCCAGCCTGTATTTGTGCCTGGGATTGCCACAACCCATGTGCAGGTCCTTGCACTTGGCCTTGTTGAACTTCATGAAGTTTACATGGGCCTACCTCTCCAGCCTGTCAAAGTCCCTCTGGATGGCATCCCTTCACTCCAGTGTGTTGACTGCACCACACAGCTTCGTGTCTTTGGCGAACTTGCTAAAGGGTGCACTCTACCTCAATCTGCTTGTCGTTGACAAAGATGTTATACAGGGCTGATCCCAATACTGACCCTTGAGGAATGCCACTCATCACTGGTCTCCACTTGGACATCGAGCAGTTGACCACAGCTCTTTGAGTGCAGCCATCCAGCCAATTCCTTATCCACTGAGTGATCTGACCATCAAACCCATTTCTCTCCAGTTTAGAGACAGGGATGCTGTGTGGGACAGTGTCAAATGCCTTGCACAAGTCCAGGTAGATGATGTCAGTTGCTTGTCCCTTGTCCACCGTACACTGTAAACCCATCATAGAAGGCCACCAAAGTCATCACACATGATCTGGCCTGTTAGCTGTCACAAATCACCTCTTTATTTTTTATGTGCCTTAGCATGGTTTCCAGGAGAATCTTCTCCATGATCTTGTCAGGCACAGAGGTGAGACTGACTGGCCTGTAGTTCCCCACATCTTCCTTGTGTCTCTTTTTAAAAATGGGGAGTTCCTGTTTCCTTATGGAGAGAGCTCACATTCTCCCTGGTCTTCCTTTTATCCCCAACATACCTAAAGAAGCTTTTCTTGTTGCCTTTGACATCCCAGGCCAGATTTAATTCTGTCAGGGCTTTAGCCTTCCTTACCAAATCCCTGTCAGCTCGGACGACTTTTCTGTAATATTCCCTGGCTACCTGTCCTTGCTTCCACCCTCTGTAGGCTTCCTTTTTGTTTTTCAGTTGATCCAGAAGCTCCTTGTTCATCCATGCAGGCTTCCTGGTGTTTTTGTCTGACTTCCTCTTTGTTGGGATGCATCCCTTCTGAGCTTGGTGAAGGTGCTCCTTGAATATCAACCAACTATCTGGGGCTCCTCTTCCCACCAGGGCTTTATCTCATGGTACTTTACCCAGTAGATCCCTGAAGAGGCCAAAGCCTGCTCTCCTGAAGTCCAGGGTAGAGAGCATTTTGCACACCCTCCTCTGCTGCACTAAGGATTTTGAACTCCACCATCTCTTGGTCACTGAAGCCAAGCTGTCCTTGAACTCCACATTCCCCACCAGCCTCTCCCTGTTGGTGAGAACAAGGTCTAGCACAGCATCGCTCCTTGTTGGCTCCTCTATCACTTGCAGGAGGAAGTTGTCATCCATGCATTCCAGGAACCTCCTGGATTGCTTGTGCCCTGCTGTGTTGTCTTTCCAACAGGTATTGTGGTGGCTGAATTCCCCCATGAAACTAGGGCTTGTGACCATGAGGCTGCTCCTATCTGTCTATAGAGGGCCTCATCTGCTTGATCCTCCTGTACAGGTGGCCTGTAGCAAACACCCACTGTAATGTCATCTGTCCCTGCCCTCCCTCAAATTCTGACCCATAAGTTCTCTGTCAGCTCCTCATCCATTCCAAGGTGGAGGTCCATGCACTCCACCTGGTCATTGACATAGAGGATGACACTCCCTCCTTGTCTCCCCTACCTGTCCTTCCTAAAGAGCCTATATCCTTCCATTCCAACCCTCCAGTCATAGAAGCCATCCCACCACGTCTCTGTGATGCCAACAAGATTGTAGCCCTGCAGGTGTGCACACATTTCTAACTCTTCCTGTTTGTTCCCCACACCACGTGTATTAGCATAGAGGCACTTAAGTGGCGCCCTCGATGAAGCCGGCTTGCTGGCTGGAGCAGCTGGAATTTCCTTGAGCTGCACTTGTGCTTACCTGCAATCCCTCCCCAGGTTCTTGGCATCTGTTGCTGGCACTGGCACCATACTAACAGTAGAGGGATGGATTGTGATTCCCCTTCCTCCGCAACATTAATTTAAAGCCCTCTTAACCAGTCTGGCAAGCCTTTGGCCTAAAAAACTCTTCCCCTTCTCTGTTAGGTGGACTTCATCAGTTCCTAGTAAACCAGGCTTCTCAAAGTGAGTCCCATGGTCTAAGTAGCTAAATCCCTGGCTGTGGCACCATTCCTGTAGAAATTTGTTGACTTGCCAGATTCTACTGTCTCTTTCAGGCCCCTTTTTCCTGACTGAGAGGACAGATGAAAAGACTACCTGTGCACCAGAGTCCTGAACCATTGCTCTCAGGGCTCTGTAATCCTTCTTGATACTCCTTAGGCTGTTTCTGACTGTGTCACTGGGACCCACGTGAAATAGCAGCAGTGGATAATAGTCCATGGGCTGTATGAGGTTTGGTAGTCTCTTTGTGAGATCCCTGATATGAGGCCCTGGTAAGCAGCACACCTCTCTAGAGAGTGCATCGGGATGTAAAATGAGCGCCTCCATATTTCTCAGAAGACAGCCACCCATCACTATCACCTGTTGCCTGCTCTTGGTTGCACTTGTCGTTATATGAGCAGACTGGGCTGACTTGCTCAACTCCGGCATCTCCCCTGATGTGCTAGGTGTTACTTCTTCAGCCTGCAGAGCAGCAAAGCAGTTCTGCAAGGGCACCTCAGGTTTCGGGGGAAGTCTCTTCCTTCTGCTGGCCCTTGCCTTTCCTAGCTTCCATTCCTCAGTGTCAATGGCCTGCTTATTTTCTGTGTGTGTTGGTGGGATAGTTTTTGGCTGTTTGACGGGGGGCTGTGGTTCTGGTGCAGACTGCGCTTGGCACCCAATATCCTACTCCTTCTCAGCCTTCTTGATGCTACACAGCCTTCTCACCACCTCCTGCAGCTCAGCCACCTGTCGGAGGAGATCCTTCACCTGGGCATGCCTTCTGCAGGCAGGGCTGCCACCTGTTCCTGACCCAGGAGAAAGGTCCAGGCACTTCCTGCAGTCCAAGATCTGCACTACTGCCTCTCCCTTCAGCAGCTCCATCTGCATGGAGGCATTGGCCACCGCTGGGGTAGCTGGTGCAGACCTCTGAGCTGGAGCTACAAACTTTGCCCTCAGGCAAGTGCCCACCATTCTGCCTTGAGGGTAGGACAATTGCCCTAGGCTAGTTCCCAGATGCTGGGTTATGCCTGCCTTGGGTCACTCTCTGGCCTAGTGGAATGGCCCTCCTTCAAAGAGGAGGGGCCCTCCCTCCGTGAACTGCCACAGGAACTGCCACACAACCCGCCACACCACGCCCTGATCGCTGGCGCTCCCTAAGGACCTCCTTTATACATAGAAACGGGCTGGGCCATCAGTGCCCCTGGCTCCACCCGCTTCTGGTCAGCAGCTCTCTGAGCTGCAGGCTCCTGGTGGCTCCAGGTGCCTCTCTGGGCTCCCCCTGAGGTTCCTCGATTTGGGAAACCTTCCAGTGCATCATTGACTTGAGTACAAAAAGAGGATAAAAGCATGGTGGCCACCTGTCAGTGAACATCTCACTAGACTTGGTAGCAGAAAGTGTCATGTTTGCTCCTAGAGTAGCTTCTTGCTGCCACTAGAAAATAAATCCATTTTAATATAGATCTTACTTTAACAAAAGTAAAGTGTCCTGTCGTAGTTTAGCCCCGATCTGGACCAGACTACGCAGTCTCTCTCTCACTCCCCCCACCCTCCAAGAGAATAGGGAGAGATAATTTAAGAGAAGAGAGATAATTAAGAAAAAACGACTCGAGGTTTGAGATAAGGACAGGGAGAAAT
>WHYT01014630.1:167103-189512 GCA_009806455.1 Tetrax tetrax
TGGGCCCAGTCGGCCGCCTGGCGAGAGGCCAGAGGGTGAGGCCTGCAAGGCCCCGGAGGCCTGCGCCTCCCCCTCTGGGCCTCTGCCCTTGCTCAGCTTTGTCACATCTTCTCTTCTCTTTTTTTTCTGTTTTCCCTTTCTTAAATACGTTATCGCAGAGGCGCTATCACGGGACATTCTGCTCCCAATTGGCTTGGCCTTGGCCAGCAGTGGGTCCGCCCTAGGCCCAGTCGAGTCCACTGAACAAAGGGGGGCGACTTCTAGCAATTTCCTACAGAAGCTACCACCTTAGGCCCCCCTCACTAAGCAAAACCACAACATGTCCCTTTATTTTTTTTTAACTATGAAATAATTTTAAAAGCATTTTCATCTCTTATTAAAATATTATCTTCTTTTTCAAACTAAAGTTCATTTCCTTTTACAACTCCATCTAGTGAACAACTGTTTAGTTAAAAGACTGGTAAATTTCCAATGTGCGGGAAGTAAATTGGAATTGTTAAAACAAAATAGTTTGTATGAGCTTTTGTAGATAAAATTTCAAGCCCCCAGCCAGCTACTCAGAACATTTTGACTGGGGATTTCTTTTGGTTTTGGTAACAAAGGATACTGTAAAATATTTCAAGAGGAAATGAACAGCAGTAGATGTCTTTCTTTCTGAAAGAGAAATTCTGTGTAGTATGCATAAGCTCAGAGATTGCTGAGGTTGCTGCAGAGATACATAAATTTGTGTGCTTACTATAAACAGAAGATAATAATTACTTTTTATTTTCCATAGCAAATATCTTAATCTAGACAGATCTTCAAGCATTTCATAACAATTTTTATCTTGAGCTATTAAAGCCCAAAGGCTTTTAGATTTGTCAGGTTTTGTCAAATTCATAGAATCATCGAAGAGGAAGGTTGGAAAGAACCTTAGAAGTTCACTAGTCCGCCTTGCATGATTGAATTAATTTTTATTAAAATTGATGCTGTTGATAGTTCTAATTTGCATATGTAATACTAGATAAATTGCACCTGACGCATTTTCTCTAGCTGCTTAAAAAACAACTTAAAAATGTTAATACTACCTGTGGAAAGGATGGGCAACTAGAATCCACAAAAACTTTTTTTTTCTTCTCTTTTCTTTTTCTTTTCTTTTTTTTTAAATTACGGCACTATCCTTGATTTTGGAAGTCTGTTTTTCTTTTAACTTTAGATTTCCTGGGAGATCTCAGACACTGAAGGCATGTCTCTTAGACATGTCTCTGCAATGCAACAGAGCCTGCTGCACATTAAGCCAGGTCTGAAATAGAGAAAGGCAGCAGTGTTCTTTGTGTAGCACCTGTAGAGAAACAGGCTGTGATAAGCTGCATGTTGCATACATTTTTGAACTTATCTAAAACATCTCCTCAGATCAAAACATTAAATTCAAGCTCTAATGTGTCTTTTGTTCAGGCTACCAAAATCTTTAATCTGGACTTGAGTTCTAGTCCTTGTCCTGAATCTTTTTATCAGCATAGAGAAAAGAGTGCTTCCTTAGGTCGCTGCACCATATTAACGTACTTGAGTGGGCGAGGCTTCAACTAGTCTATTTCAAGTGGGCAAGCATCCTTCTCTCTTTAGAAAACACACACTGTAATTTCTTACACATTTAATTTTACAGCAGGGTTTGTCAGCCTCAGCAGTTCTCAACTCCCACTTTATAACTTGTCAAATGATTACTGAGGCAGTAAAAAAAAAATGAATACATCTCTGAAGTTTTATTTATTGTTAAAAGGAAGCTGAAAATTAGCTTATCCATGTCAATAGTAAAAAGAAAAAAAATATTGCATACCAAAAAGAAAAAGGAGAAAAAAGAAGGGCAGTGAACACTTCACTAATTGCCTAAAAAGGCTGACAGTACCACATATAGGATTGCAATAATTAAAAAGGAAAATTACACCATCTGTGACGTAGTATCCATTCAAGGAGATTAATTACTACTTTATGAATGCAAAGGTAAAAGCAACTATGAAAGGTCCCATTAGACCTTGTACAATATTTTTTGCATTATGGTCTGTCATGCAAAATAGGTATGACCTTACTCTATTTCTGTATCAGAGCTAAAAAAAATTACAACTTTTATTTTTTCGGAGACTACTCCAGGTCAGTATACAAGCACTGCTGCATTTGCCTAGCTTATTAGGCACATCTACGATGGGCTGTTCAGCACTGGAATTATTCTGTTTGCAAGGTTTTAACCTCTGTCAATACAGAAATAGTTGAAACCATAAACATAATGTAAAAACAGTAGCAGCACAATTGGAAGGTTTTTCAGTGGATTTCTCCTGTGTTTGACAATGGACTTTTGTTCTACAACACCTGCAGTGTGACTTGGACCTCCATCAGCAATCACAGAAACCTCAAAGAAGAAAAATATCAAAATGGATTATCTGATGTCTAACAGGGTACAATCTCCAATTACACTTCTGAGTATTTCAGGATCCGTGACCTGTCTCTCATATATACTTTTTTTTTGTGAGCTCACAGAGCATTCTTTCCCTCACTAATGGCAATAATATCATCTCTAGTTCTCTCCTCTTTTCAGCTGCCTAGGCTCAGAAATTATGTCAGAAAAAAAAAATGTATCTTTGAAATCTATCTTCTGTATTTCAGTACATAAAATAAATTAATACCTTTGCCATTCCTGTCTTTCTTAAAATTTAATTAAAATTGTCATATGATTTACATTATGGGCAAGCAGAATTTAGAATGAAGATGAACAGAGACAAACCTCTCAATTGAAAGTATGTTTGTATAAATTTGAGAAACCTAGGTTAAAAATAAGTATTTTGTAAATGCATTTAGTAGAATGCAAAGTAGTCGAGTCTATGCCTACATATACATGTGGGAAGTAGACCATAAAAACCATAGTATTGTCGGCAAGAAAAGTAGCATGTTTGTTATTAAGATAGGAAGAAATCTATACTGAGTCTACAGGCTCTAGGGGGGAAAACCATCTTTTGAAATTGTCTAGTCTATAAACTTATGCTATAGCAAAAAGCTGGACAGACATTATGGCACCATCTTATCAAGTGGTTGCCAAGGTAACCCTGAATGAATGTGCAAGAACAGGACAGCTCATCACTTTCTGAGGATGTGTGGAGTACACAGAGGGACTGGGATCACTGCTTAGAGGTCACAGTCTAGATAGCCTGCTGGTTATATTGGAGTGAACAGGTAATTATACAAACCCAATTACTGCAGGTATTAAGTTGTGTTGGAATAAATCTAACAAACATATCTTCCTGCCACTAGTAATTTTTAATTTTGTTCTTAGCTTTGGGATGCAAAAAATAAAATTAAATACACCCAAAACAATTTATATATATTGATTTCTTGAAATGTAAATGTAGTGTTTTCAAAGCTATGAATTATTGTTAATTATTCTTGCACAAGTTTTATAAGAAATCTATAAATCTTCACTCTTTATTTGTTCCCAATCTGTGCAAACCCTGAGGAATTAATTCTGATCTTTTTCATTTGAAGTACGTCAAAACCATTAGCTTAAATTCCTATTCTGAGATACAAAAATTGATAGTAAGTATGGTGATATGGTAAAAATAAATCAATATTTTATAGAAATACTGTGTAAGGCTTATGAATCAACATGACTTCCATGTTTAATGGATATATATCAAGACTTTTGAACTGTAAGTCATGTTTTTCTATGAATTCTGCCACAGTGTTGCTGGGCATGACCAAATCATAAAGTAAGATAATAAACACAATTTACATGAACACATTAACTGAGTTACTAACTCATCTTGAAACCTTGAATTCTTTCTGGTTTTTATATTTTTTTCGTACATACCTAACTTTATTTCAGTTTTCCAGCAACAAAACGTACCCTTAAACTATTTGGTTTAAAAGTGAATATCTGACATATACATCTGTACATATACATTTAAAAGGTTATAATTATTTTTTTTAAAAAAACCCATAATCTTTTAAAACATACTTGAACTCAAGTCTGGTTAGTTACCATCAATTGTGTTAGCACGGCTGTATTTGCACTCTACTGTGCACAAGATTTGTACTAATAAAGAAATGAACTTTTTTGTCCTCAGCCCTTCACTTTGCCTCATATGATTTTCTTTTCAGAGCTGACTTGCACTGAAGCACCTCAAAGAGCAAACAGCAGAAGTTCAAGTCTCCCTGAAAAAGTTTAAGTAGGCCTATTTTGCTTTACTATTTTGGCAAAACCTAAAGACCAAATGTCGGATTCAGATGCCTTGTGCTAAGCAAAAATACGATGAAAAAAAATATCCTTTCACTGTGGGAATATCACATTGCTTCAGGGCCTCACTTTCACAAGCAGAAATACTTGACCTGAAGCTTGCACCAACGTAAGAATCAGTAGCTAAGCATGCTCTGCAAGAGGTCCATGGCTCTTTACTTGCTTTTCAGCTTAGATTGAACGCCATGTCCCTCATGGAAAAGAGGGAAAAATGTGATTATAGTGAATTGCTGGAGGGAGATGTAGTTAGGCTTTTCACCCGAGTAACAGGAAAAGGGCAGATACTGAAGGAGAGAGATAGGGTATGTTGCTCTTGACTTTCACCTAAGCTGGGTTTGATGTTGTGCTTGTGACTCTGCTTTGTAGAAATTAATTTAGCATCTATCTCATGCTAATCTACTGCTTGGAGGGATAAACTAAGAATGGAGAAAGAAGTCTGTTAATGTACTTTCTTTATAAACAACTAAAGCAGTTCTGATTTAGTTCTGAAGACTTCTGTGAAAATGTGCTGAAATAGCTGGTCATATATAACCTTGTGAAAAGTGACTACATAACACTGTTCCTGTGGAAGGAGCCTGTCATAACATGAATCACTTGTGGTATTATGCATCAAATCACTTCAGTGCAGCAGAAAAGGTATACGAATAATCAGTCACCATCAGGTTTGGAATCTGTAGCATACACTAACTAGCTAAAAAAAGACTGGTTGTCATTCACATTTGTCATTGTTGTTGAAAAAAAAAAAAACTTAGAAGTTAACACTTTGATTTTTTCACAATTCTCTACATCAAAATCAAAATGGGTACAAATGACTTTAGTGTACTATGTCAGTATCCTGAATTTAAGTTTATCAGCAGTTTGACACTCTTTCCCTATGTTTCTCATCTTTTTCTCTCATTTTATGTAATTTTTTTGTAGGTTAATGAGAACTTAACTCCTATTAAACCTTTCAAGATAATAGTGCACTCACACACAATAGCATAAAAGGCAGAACATTTACAGGATGGACATGAACATCTGGTAGCATCACATAAAAGTATGAATTAGCTTTGGACAGTTTTCCAACTCCAGGAGAGCTCATGAAAATTAACAAACTCCCTGCACCTATTGTAGAGAATAATGCTTTTGTCAGCTCAAAACCAAACCTCACCTTGTTAATAAATTCTGCAGGGTAAATTAGCAAAGTATTTGGTAAATGGTTGTATTACTTAAACTGAGGAAATTATCACATTCACAAACAAGACTGTAGGCACGTGTCGGTTGTTTGGGTTTTTTTTCAGTTATGTTGAGTTAGACAATTTAAAATAGAAGGAACCAAGAAGAGTTAAATAGCAGAACATATCAACTTCTCCAAAATATCTGTTAAAGCAAGTGAGAGGCTTTTTGACTGAAAGTGGAACTTGAGTTAAATCAAACCCCACATTCTCACACTGATGATAATAGTAGCTTTGGTGGACATTAGTTACTGATGGATTCAGGAAATATTTCTCAAGACTTCAATGAAACGTATACAAGAAGGATGTGAGTATGTAAGAAACTATTTATAAAGTACATAATTATCAAGATAAAATATAACTACATAACTACAAAGATAAATAATATCAATATAAACACATTGTTCTTAATTCTCAGTTCATTTACAATAATAGAAGTGTTTGCAACAAGCAGATATGCTGGTGGACGAGAAGCTCAACATGAGCCAGCAATGCGCCCTTGCGGCCCAGAAGGCCAACCACATCCGGGGCTTCATCAAGAGGAGTGTGGCCAGCAGGTCGAGGGAGGTGATTCTCCCCCTCTACTCTGCCCTGGTGAGAACCCACCTGGAGTACTGTGTCCAGTTCTGGAGCCCCCAACATAAGAAGGACATGGACCAGCTGGAGAAGGTCCAGAGGAGGGCCATGAAGATGACCAGAGGGCTGGAGCACCTTTCCCATGAAGACAGGCTGAGAGAGTTGTGGCTGTTCAGCCTGGAGAAGAGGAGGCTCCGGGGAGACCTGATAGCGGTCTTCCACTACCTCAAGGGGGCCTACAAGAAAGATGGGGAGAGGCTGTTCAGTAAGGCCTGTTGTGATAGGATGAGGAGTAATGGGTTTAAATTAGAGGGAGGTAGATTTAGATTGGATATTAGGAAAAAGTTCTTTACAATGCGAGTTGTAGAACACTGGAACAGGTTTCCCAGAGAGGTGGTGGATGCCCCATCCCTGGAAATGTTCAAGGCCAGGTTGGATGAGTCTCTGAGCAACCTGCTCTAGTCGTGGATGTCCTTGCTGCTTGCAGATGACCTTTGAAGGTCCCTTCCAACCCTAACCATTCTATGATTCTATGATTTTCCATGTATTTCAATTTTAATACATTTTAGTGATACACTCCCACTTACTCTATTAAAAGGTGCCTCAGACGCTCTCTCTTTGTCAGCTCTCCCAAAACAAAAAGTAAACTAGCAAGTTTTATCCACCAGTGAATCCAATGATTCACTGCTAGTGACACTGAACAATAAAACCACCAGCCCTTCCAGCCTGAGCAATTAGCCAGTACATGTAACCTTTTTAATTGATTAGCAGGATAAAAATAATTTACTGTATGCTACTGATGTTTCATGGGAATAAGTTTGTCTATTTAATTGTCTCGCCTTTCCTCCAATATGTTGGGAACAAGCAGGGAGGGCATCTTAGATGCCAAGATTCCCACATTTGTCATTTGTGTAACTATCTTGGCCAACAAAAAATGTGCTTTTTGGCTTTCTCCCAGGTCCATGCAGTGCACTCCACCCACCTGTAAAAGATTGTGTCAAATATTTGTCTCAACATTGTCGAAACATCAAACCACCAGCTGAACAATGGAAATTAAGTTAACTAGAGTCTTCCTGTTATCTTGCAAGCCAACTCCTGTTGTCCTGTGAACCTGAATGCAGCACTGATTCTGAGAAATTTAGCCCTACCCCCCGGCATGAGCCCAAAATTGAGGCCAGAAGAAAAACAACAGAGGGGCCCAGAGACGGTAATGGGCATGCATATCACCGCCAGGTGAGGGGTGAGGCTAGGCAAACCAGCTCTTGGAATACAATGAATATGCAATGAAATGAACAATAAAAGAACAAAAACAACCAACATGAAAAAGGGGAAAAAAACAACACATATGGAAATCAACAATGACGGAATCAACATCAGACGGAACGTTACCCCACTGAGTGCACTGAACTGTTGGGATGCCACAGCTC
The DNA here is from genome assembly GCA_009806455.1 of Tetrax tetrax. Lineage (NCBI taxonomy): Eukaryota > Metazoa > Chordata > Aves > Otidiformes > Otididae > Tetrax > Tetrax tetrax. Next base: position 174,579 of record WHYT01014630.1, read on the forward strand.
TGTGGTGGTAGCTATTGCAACTGAAACTCTTTTCTTTTCTCTCTCTTTCCTTTCTTTCTCTTTTTTCTCTTGCATTTGCCAACTTGTTCTCGTGTAAATAAAGCCACCCGGCGCTTGACCCCGTTTTGAGCCTTAATTCTGTTTCTGAGAATACAAGTAAAACCACTCTCCGGTGTGTGAGAGGTTGGTCTAGCCACCCCTACCCTCCCAGACTTGTCTGAGGTTGGCTAGAACATAAGGGGGCCTTCCTCTCATCCAAAATCAGAACATGACACCACTGCCTGCCTGTTGGCCAGCTGCTTCCCTCACACAGCTGCAGCCACTCCAACCACAGGGGTCTCATGTTTGCTTTTGCTTTTTTAGCCAGCAATTTTGCTCTCATGGCTTAGCTTCTGACTAGCCTTTCCAAGCAACACCTTACTGCGGATGGTCACAGCCCCACTGTTTCAGCATTTAATTGGCACTTAAGAGAGATTTAAATCCTCCTTCCGTTTAATCTGTATGAAGGGTGGTGAACAAGTCTCCACTGAGATATCGCTATGTAAGGAGCAAACTGAATGGCAGCCAGTAACATAATTGAACAAAAAAATACAAGATTAATTTGAAGGATAATGAGATGAAGACATGAAAAACATGTATGTTTGCAATTGCACCTCCAAAATATATTTGTGTCTGCATGTATATGTATGAATACCTGGTAGACATACAGATAAAATTGGCTAACAGAAAAGAAGAGAGACTGTAGTGTCTAAACTTCTTATCACCTCAGGTTTCCAATTTGCAGATACACTTTGTTCTCCAAGCTGTTAACATGTGCAAGAAATATTTACCTTTTTCGATGCCTGCTCAGTTTCCTTTAATCTAGGTAAATCCCATAGTTGATGAGTGATAGCGGGATATGATCTTAGCACTTTGTTATAGAAGATGTGAGGAAGAAAGTGATTTTGTCTCCAGCGTTTAGAGCAAAAAGCAGGGATTGATGTGTAGAGGACATCTTATTTGAAGTCAGACTCCATATGTGGACAAGGCAGAGACTATTTTCTGTGTTTTATGTGTCATTAACCCTAAAGGATTCTCGTATCTCCAGCAGGAATCTTGTGGTAAATATAAGATTTAGGGAGTTAACAATGTATTTGTACTTCTATGTTCATCTCATAAAATACATGGAAGTCTGAAACAGTCATAATCCAAGCTAGATGTAATTCCTGAGGAAAAAAAAAGTGGTGACATAATCCAGAAAATATACTTGGAGAAGAGTGACAGAATTTTCTCATTAAACTTTTTCAGAATAATTTAATTTATGATTTGTAATTATTTATATATTATTTTATAGTAATATATTTGATTAATTTATAAATTGTATTAATTTATATACTAATTGTTTTTTATTGATTGTATACTGTTTCCTTGACACTAGATACTTTGAATATTAAAACACATATGGTTGGTAGACACATGCAGTTCCTCCATGGCAAATGGCTTGTCCCATAAATCCCACTGGGCTGTACTTCTGGCTCTCCTCCTGCATGATGGCATTACCTCTTGTGGTGACCTGAGAAGCCCATGAAGTATGCCCTGATGATCAGCACCCCAAGAGAAGAGAAGAAAGGTGAGTGGCAGCATACTGTGGCTGCAGACATCAACACCTCGCTCCCCTTTACAGCCACAAACCAAAAAATGCACCATCAGTCTCTCCTACCTGAAAAACCTGTCTGGAGCATATGAGGATGGTCCTGGGCATGCACCAAATCTGGACTTAAATAAATTTTGAGCACCTTGCCACACAGCCTGGCAATGAGTAGAGCCAGGATGTTACTCAGAAGTCTTATGTGGTAAAGGAGGAATATGCTACCAGCCCAAGGGATCCATCCTGGTGTTGCTGAGGAACATCAAGTTCAACAAAGGTAACTGAGTGCACTGTAGCTTTTGAGAAAACCTCATACCAGCCCTTTTCTGACCTTTCAGTTTATTTGAAAAGAAAAACTTAACTGAAATGTGATTGAGCTAGCTGTTTTGTAGCTAGAACCTCAGAAGAGCTTTCATGTTTCAAATAATGATTATTACCTATTTTCGCTGTCACTCATGCTCAGATGTTTCTGAGATAAGCCATTTTATTTTGATCATACTATTATCAACTATTCACAGAAGATATTCTTAATTTATGAGTATTTTACTGGAATTTCAGAGAGAAAAAATAAAGAATCACTAACTTAGTAACAGGGAAAAAAATATTCCAATAAATAGGGGATGTAATTTACATATTTTATCATAATAATAAAAATAAAACCAAAATCTTGCAAAGCCACAATGTTTTACTGTAGTGTTATAACATATAGGCAACAATCCTGGAAGTTTGGGTTCAGTAAAGTTTGTGAGCAGATATCAGACACTCCTTTTCTCCCTTCCCATGTCTTTTGTTCTTATCTGACCTGACTGTGCAGATGGAGCTAGATTCTGTCCCTAGGAGATATCATTCCGTATTGAAAACTGATGGAGTGTAATCTTGGAGAAATATACGAATATCTTGGTCTTTCCCAGTGTTTGAGTACACCAAATGATTAGTCTACATGTAGATTAAGGCATCTAGACTCTTGGACCAACAGGCTTTATGAGGTTTTTTTCATTTCGCAGAGATCCATCCTTTAGAGGAGCTGAGCAGCCCTTGGAGGCAGCCATCTCAGAAGCCTGCCGACAATCCATATCCAAATCCAAATCAATTCATCAGGCTTGGAGTCTCTGGACTAAGATAAATTTCACCAGGGAACAGTTCTAGAGCTGTAAAATATCTCTGCTGTCTCTGCTGCTGAACAAATGGGTAGAATTCTTTGCTGGTATTCAGTGGTGGACAGCAATGAAATATGGTACAACATGATTTTTACACTGGCTTCTGATCCCTCCATAGTTACACCTGCTTTTATTTTGCCTTGTCCTACTCATCTGTTGTAAAACCTTTTCAATTAGGTGATTTACCTCTAGGGTTAGGTTTTCAAATGGGAAGTTACATTTCAGGCAATAACAGCTTAAAGGTCAGGGATGTCATAAGTGATTATCTATGATTTGTTTAAGTTATTTTGTAGCCTATGGTTTTGATTTTGCTGTTTCAGAGGTGAGAGGGGCCTGATGGATCAATTTAGATATTAAGACTGTATTTTTGAACACAGCAAGACTGTTCTAAGCATTGGATTTTTTTTTTTTTAATGCACAGATACTTCTATTATTTGAATTGGCTTGATAAAAATGCAGTAGTATTGAGTAGCTTAAGTAAAATCTTGGGAAACTTAAATTCTGCATAAGATCTGTATATGTACCTATTGCCAGTCTAGAAGAGGAATAGAGAGAATGACTTGATGTCAGCCTGTATTAGTCTGTAATTATTCTTCTGGTCTGCCACTGATCTCTGGTGGTCCTTGACTGACAGTTGATCTGACAGTTTATATCTACACCTTTATGAATGACCAGAATGGTAACAACCTCTTCTTCAAGATCTTTGTCACCTGGCTGCCCTGTCCTGTTGCCACCTACTGCATGAACATATGCATTCTTGCATGGTCTAGAGAGCACTTTAACCAGTCCTTGAATTAATTTGTGTGCTTGCAATATAGGAAGTTGCACAGGATAATTTTCAGGTTAGCTGTAGGGCTGCTTTTAAAAAAACAGTAGACAGTCCCCCTGCAAAATAGGGTCCACAAGTCTATGGCAGGATTACATTTATTTTCCATCTTAAAGGGATCTATGAGCATAAAAGCACTAATGTATGGGATATTCAGGTATGATTATAATGGGAAATACATATACTTTTATAAAAAGTACTATTAATGTAATAGTTATAAAGCAACAGTACACCGAAAAATAAGACGTAGAAGCAAAGCGAACAGCAATAAAAGTCCTCCGTTACCTCTCCTTTTTATTTCTTAGAAAAACAATATCGCTGAAGCTATGATGATTTATGTTATCTATTATAGCAACTGCATTTGAGAAATATTTAGCAAGAGCAAGCCACAAATGCATAGCCATAACTATAAATACCACCAAAGTAAACAGAAAGCTCAAGTGTTGTTTAATAGCATGTCTCCAGACAGACAGCTTTCATAACAGAATAACTTGGTTTCCCTTTTATAGGATGTCTGCCTAAGAAATATTACACCACTAAGGCTGTTATGCTGAGTTTTGCCCAAGTCAAAAAGATCATTACATATTGAGATGAAATTCATTCTCTATCCTTTGGAAATATTTAGTTTCTTAAATGAGAGATTATAATGTTAAAATGACTATATAAAAGTAGTGTGATTTTGGTTTAACTGAACAATAAGCTGATTGATTTTTTATTATTTGATTCCAATAGTAGAAGAAGCATTTACTGTGAAATAACAGTTTTTTTAAAAAGAAGTGGCCACATTTTTTTTGATGAAAAGTGTTGATTTTAAAAATTCCTTTTACTTTTAATTAAAATAAATTATATTAATACTTTATTCTTCCTATAGTTTATATTAATACTGTATTCATACATGGTTATTTTGACTTTATAACAAATATTTACATTGTGATTTGTGCAATGTTTTGTCTTTTAGAATGAAAGAAAGAATCAAAATATCAAATATTATATACATTCCTCCCAGTAATGTCTCTCTCATTTACTCATATTTTGAGTCTAGAAGCTAAAGTTTAGTATCACCAAATAATCTATATAATTGTCATAGTTTAGTCCTGCTTGGGATGGAGTTGCTCAGCCTCTCACTCAGCCTCCCGACCCTCTGACGGAATGGAGGAGAGAAAATACAACAACAAGCTAAAGATTTGAGATAAGGACAGGGAGAGATCATTCAATTTACCATTACAGGCTCAATTTACAATCTCAGTTTATTAATAATAAAACCAGAGCAGGCTAATGAGAGAGAACAAAACCCTTTTGCTGAGCTTAACTTCATTTCAAATTATATCCATTTCCTTCCCCCACTGAGCAGCACAGGAGGAATAGGGAATGGGGGGGTTGTGGTCAGTTCATCACATGTTGTTTTCCACCGCTCCTTCCTCCTCAGGGGAGGAACTCCTCACATTCTTCCTGTGCTCCAGTGAGGGGTCTCTCCCACGGCCTAGTCCTTCATGAACTGCTCCAGTGTGGGGTCCTTTTCCATGGGGTGCAGTCCCTCAGGAAGAGGCTACTTCAGTGCAGGCCCTCCGTGGACCACGGCCTCCTTCAGGCATCCACCTGCCCCGATGTGGGGTCCTCCACGGGCTGCAGGTGGATCTCTGCTCCTCCGTGGACCTCCATGGGCTGCAGGGGGATAGCCTGCTCCACCATGGACTGCACTGTGGGCTGCAGGGGAATCTCTGGCAGAAGCAACATTACTCCTCCCCCTCCTTCTTCAGTGACCTTGGTGTCTGCAGCCGTTCCTCTCACAAGAAACTGTTCACAATTGGTTCAGGCACATGTGTCTCAGGTTTTCTTCACTTCTCCTCTCTTCACTCCTTGCATTCAGGTTGGGCTGAGTCAGGCCCAGACAGCCGCCCAGTGGGAAGCCAGAGGGTGAGGGCCACAGGGCACACAAGGCTCACACCCCTCCCTCGCTGCCCCTGCTTCAGCTTCTCCACTACATTTTTTTATTTTCCCCTTCTTAAATACATTATCACAGAGGCGTTATCATTGTCACCAACTGGCTTGGCCATGTCCAGCAGCAGGTCCACCCTAGACCCTACCGAGTCCATTGGACAAAGGGGAAATTTCTAGCAGCTTCTTGAAGAAGTTGCCACTGTAAACCCCCCCCCCCAAAAAAAAAAACAAACCCAAGCAATAATATTAGTATTCAGAGATTGAGAATGTATGTGTCTATGGGTATAAAACATTATGTTAATGGTCTTTGGCGATTTTTATTAAAACAATTTTCTATATTCATAAAGTCACAAAATATCTATGTTCTTTATGTAAATTGTATTCAAACAAACTATATGCAGCCCTATTAACGTTAGAATTGATGGTTACTGCATCCGACTATCAATTAACATTACAATTAATTTTTTCAGGACATTTCAATATGGTGTCTGAATATCAGACATAAAAGCAAGAGAATATCTCATTTTGCATGTGATGCAAATTAAATAATAATGTTTTTAAAACCTTTGTTATTTCATATTAAAAATGTAGCTAAAGTACTATCTTGTTTACAGTCTGGAATCAATTTTCCTCCTGCTGATAACTGGTAATAGGAACCATTTGATTGATTTTTTATTATTTGATTCCAATAGTAGAAGAAGCATTAGTGGTAATGAAAACACATTGGGGCTCACAAGAATGAGGGAAAATAGATTATTGTTTACTGTGTCTGAAGCTTGAATGGTTCTACATTAAAGAAAAAAAAAAAAAGAAAAAAAAAAAAAAAAAAAAAAGTAATAGACATGTTTTCTACATGGAGATTAGAGAGAAAAAAAAAAAAAGCACTAAAAGACTATCTCTGCTTAGACTGTGATTAAAATGATAGCTCAGAAGAAAAACTGAATTAGCGAGGCAATGAATTTACAGATCATCAGAAAAAAAAGAGTACATGAAGTGTTTTAGTTCACAATGATAATTCCAAGTGGAAGCAGATAAAGTGCTACATATATACATTTCCAAACTATGAAAGATGGTAGTTTAAGAAATGTTTAAAATACTACCCAGTAGTCAGGATGAGACTGAAGAAGTCAGGATAAGAAATCACTCATTTAGAGATCAAACTATAAACAAGACATATCACAACTATTACTGTCCAGGCTGACATAAGACATATCACAACTATTACTGTTCAGGCTGACATAAAACTGTTAGGATAGTTTTGAATGGGCCATGAAATTACTCTTCAGAAATTGCGTGTCTTACACAAGCTACATTCTTTGTAGCTGTTAACTGAATAGAAAATCCATATATTATGACTGTGTAGGCTTTTTACTTTTTTTTTCTTTTAATTAAAAAGTATAATATCTGCAAACTGATGCACTGTTTTGTAGGGATTCTGTGTTTAAAGTATGGAATCCCTCTATCTCTATGTTTGAAGCTTGCATTAAAAAGGTTGATTTGATCAAACAGCATGATGAATGCTCATTATTCCTCTGCATTCTTCCACATTTTCAATATGAAAATACATACATTTTATTACACTTCCTTTAAATAAGAAAAGACTAAGGTTTTGAAACTGAAGATAGTATACAACTTGGTGGTCTCGCGAGTCTTTTCCTGTGAAGTATTATATTGACTTAAATTAATGAGCTTATTTGTTAATGAACTTAGGTTTAGTATTGAGAGAAACAAAGAAATTAAATAAATGTCAACATTTTTTGTCTTAATATGTTCCTTAGTGTAGGAAAAAAATAATAATTTAACAACTTGGCTGTCTTTTCCTCTTTTGCACACAGAGTCATCGCATCTACAGTTCCTCTCTTTCCTTCTTTTTTCTTCCTCAGTGACTTGCAAATTTGTATGAACCGTCTTATGAAAAGTTTGCCTTTGATTTTCCTTTGGGTAAAACTTATGTTCTTCTTGCACTGTAGGACATCTCTCATAGCATATGCTGACCCTGGTAATTATAAAGAAAGAACAATAAAGTTATAGCTTTTTTTTTTTTTCCCAAACCCTGTACCTTCTTAATTGGTACACTGCTTCCTTCCCTACTGTGCAAAGTGCAGTGCAAGGTGTAGGAATATTGACTGCTTGTATAGAGTTGGTGTGTCATTGTACTTCTCTGTCTTTCTTTAGAAGAATAAATGAAGTACCCCTGCTTACTGTAGACCTCACAAAATATTAAATTAAAAAGATGGGGAGCAGTTTCAGTGAACGAGATTTATGCATGGATTATTTTTTCCTTTATTGCAAGTGGTACATTTAATATATCTTTAAATAAACCCTTCTAAATTATAGAGGAAACATATGTTAACAAAAGAGAAGTTGGATAAAATAATCTACAATTCTAGACCTTTATAATAATTCTGAGAGAAATAAGGCAGTTTTGAAAAAACATGAAAAGAGAGTAGGCACTGAGTTTCTATGTGTAATGACCAATAATCTGTAAACAACCCTGTGTGACAAAGATAGATACTGCATGCTCATAGGGAACCAAAAGACCTGAAGGCAAAAAAAAAAGAGGTGACAGATTAATTGTTAGTAGAAACAAAAAGTTATACGACTGCCACACTCAGCTTTGGGATGTAACAAAGCCTGAAACTGGGCAAGAGAGAGACACTTAATACAAAGGTGACAGTAGATGTCAGACACAGCTCTGAAGCATGTGACACCATTACAGTTATCCAAAATAAAATCATCAAGTGCGAAGGACTTGTTAGAAATTGACTTTGTCCTTTGGGGAAAGGAAGGCATCAAAGTCTGAAATGAGCTGCTCCCAGGAGCTGATACATTAAGAGGACAGGGCAATGCTTGTTACGCATTCCCTGCTCTTGCACATGCATATTTAAAAGATACCTGTTCCTGACTAAAAAGAGATTATAAAAATAGAGTTCTTGGTAAGGTAAACTTAATATTAATGCTCAAAAACAGTCAGACAAAAAAAAACAACCCTAAAGTTAACTTACTCTAGGTTATTTGTCAAAGTGGGATCTTTAGCAAGTTTTCAACAGACTGATTAGTATCATGGTGAAGCTTGCATCTGAAGATCCACAGAGTTTCCAAAATCTCAACAATCCCTGACCCCCAAGAATATTGGTATGACAGAGAAGTGTTTTTCGTTTTCAGATTTCTTATCACGTTCTCTTTCTTCTGAGGACGAGTTCAGTGAGCAAAAAATAAATAACAGACTCTTCATTTAATATCTTATCTGGGCCAGGAATAAATGAGCCAAAATAAATGAGGGAGTGCATGTTGTGAGTAGTCACACCTTCCTTGTTTCCCTATAGACTCCTGAAAGGTAATGGTGACCATGCAGAGGTGTTTTTCTATATCTAAAAGATGCAGAACATATTATCTTTAATTTATTCTCTATTCACCCTCTGTGTTTAAGACTAATCTGCCACATTTATTTGTACTTACCAGAACATTAAAAAAAAAAAGTGATCCTCATTTATCAGACTAGACAAATTGATTCCCTAAAATAGTTGAAAATTAGTTCTTTCCTATTTGTTTAATTGATTTGCAGTAAATCAATGTGATACACTCTACAAGGATTTTCCCTCCTCCTGGTAGTTCTCTGCTGTACGTTAAGCATTTAGTTGTAAGCAGGCAGAGGTATCTCTATGTAGAAAATTAATCAAAACTAAACCTGAAAGAAGTACAAAAGGCCTCCTGTAGGCCACTCTTTTGCCGTAATTGTTCCTGTATGGCTTCACAAGTGTTGTGGTTTAGCCCTAGTCACCGCACAGTTTCTACCCCCTCCTCAGTGGGATGGGGGAGAGAATTGGGAAGAAAGGAAAATTCGTGGGTTGAGATGAGGACAGTTTACTAGAATAGCAAAGGAAAACTACAACAATAACAATATAAGGATATTAAAATACACAATATACAAAATATACACAATGCACTATTTCTCACCACCTGATGTCCCAATGACCGATACAGCCCATCCCGAGCAGCGATCATGGAAACAAAATTGAGCGGCTAGCAAAGGAATGAAAGCAAGCCAGCAAGGTAGAGGGAACAATGCCAGTGAGCAAAAGAGAGAGACAAGATGGAAAAAAAAATGGATGTCCCCACTTATATACTGAGCACTTATATACTGATAATGATGTTTATGGCATGGAATACTCTCTCTGGCCAGTTTGGATCAATTATTCTGTCTGTCTTTCTTCCAGCTTCCTGCATCTGCACATTAGCAAGATTTGGAAAGCCAGACAGTATCCTTGGTCTCATTAACAACAACTCATATCATTAGGGTGTGTCAAAACACAGTAGCTACTGAGGAAAATTAACTCCATCCCCGCTGAAACCAGGACAACAAACTTACTCTCCTTTTATTAAAATCCTTTTTATTTCAGTGAGTAAATGTCATAGAGTGTCTCTGTATTTCTGTTGAGATTTCATCACAGATGGCAGTTACTAAATGGTACCAGCTTTGTATGACAGAAAGATAGTATGAATTTTATTTTGTTTTCTGGGCAGAATAAAGTTTTTTAACATGGTAGCCATGGTGGGTCTTCAGTCTGTTTTAGCTCTAATTTCATTCTTATCTGGGAAATGTAGAGCAAAGAATTTGGAATTCAGATACTCAGGTTTGCCTTACAGGTCTTGCTAGGACAGCGCTATCCTTCATAATGGAGTAGCCCAGCTCCTCTGTGCAGCAGCAATAGCAAACAACAATCTCTAAGCAGTCTCCAGTGAAGCAGCAAATGAAGATCCATTTTGTTTTGTTGTTTGGTTTTTTTTTTATTTTCTCCTGCAGAAGGGATGTCAGTGGAATTACTTTAACAGACTAATTCCTCAGTACAGATATATATTTAGAAAGAAAAGTGTGTGATCCTACAGTATGTTCTTGACCATGCTCAGAACTGAGAGACATTGTGTGAGTGTTTTGTTGCTATGAGAGTGGCACAAGTGTCCCCTGAAGGCCCTGCTCCAGGTCCTCTGCAGACCAACTTGTTTATGTATCAGTTATTGCATCAGGTTTCATCAGGTTTTCTACAGAAAAGAACTGATGTTATTAGTTGATATGGAAGGCTGGCAGTCTAGATCTAGACTTATAGCTGCTGACATATTATCCTGGCTTTGCTAGGGAAACTATAACACAGGCTGTTCAAAACTGTTGCTGGTGCTAATCACATGCACATCTCTCTGACAGAGCAATTGTTAGAAATCTATCAGCCCTGGCATTTCATTTTAGAGCTACACATGATTTACTTAGCCATCTAACAAAATAGATGCTGCGAGTGAGCTATTATATTTGAACAAGATACTTTTGGTTTCAAAAACAGTGAATGTACTGTAAGAAACAGATTTTGTTGTTGTTGTTGTTGCCTAAGCTATTGATACAGACCTATGCTCTTATGGGTATTTGGTTTTATTACTTTATCCAAAAAATGTTGTATATGTTGTGAAATTTAAAAGTACAATACACAGCAAACAAAGCAATAAGGATGAAAACCAATTCCAGTTGAGTGACTAAAAGTAAATTTGGTTAAATTAGTAATGATGGTGAAACAGATGGTATGTACCTACAAGCACCATCCAATACTATACCTTTAAACTACTTTTAAAACTGTCTTTAAGTATTAACTTTGGATTTTCTGGAAAAAAAATAATCTCCAGTCCATGCACATTTACTCAGTGGATGAATGGAACATTGCAAATGAATAGGATATGCAGGTTTATTAAGTGTTTTTAAATCTTTGCTAGATGGAGACTTTGAACAAAAGTGTCGAAGTGAAGCATAGTGCCAGTGAAATCCTTCTGTTTAAATTGAACAAAGTCAAAAGATGGGGGAAGGGCAGGCCCATAAAGGAGAACACTTAGTTATTCTCTCCATCAGGTTTGTCCTGGCTGCTACTTAGATAACTCATAATCTACTGTTCATAGAATCATAGAATCATAGAATGGTTAGTGTTGGAGGGGACCTTCAAAGGTCATCTAGTCCAACCCCCCTGCAAGGACCAGGGACATCCCCGACTAGAGCAGGTTGCTCAGAGAATCATCCAACCTGGCCTTGAACGTTTCCAGGGATGGGGCATCCACCACCTCTCTGGGCAATCTGTTCCAGTGCTCTAGAACTCGCATTGTGAATTTTTTTTTCCTAATATCCAATCTAAATCTACCTCCCTCTAATTTAAAACCATTACCCCTCATCCTATCACAACAGGTCCTACTGAACAGCTTCTCCCCATCTTTCTTGTAGGACCCGTTGAGCTACTGGAAGACTGCTATAAGGTCTCACCGGAGCATTCTCTTCTCCAGGCTGAACAGCCCCAACTCTCTCAGCCTGTCCTCATAGGAGAGGTGCTCAAGCCCTCTGATCGTCTTTGTGGCCATCCTCTGGACCCTCTGCAAATGGTCCATGTCATTCCTATGTTGGGGGCTCCAGAACTGGACACAGTACTCCAAGAGGGGTCTCACCAGGGCAGAGTAGAGGGGGAGAATCACCTCCCTCGACCTGCTGGCCACGCTCCTCTTGATGAAGCCCAGGATGCAGTTGGCCTTCTGGGCTGCAAGGGCGCATTGCCGGCTCATGTTGAGCTTCTCGGCTACCAGCACTCCCAAGTCCTTCTCCTCAGGGCTGCTCTCAATCCATTCCCCACCCAGCCTGTATTTCTGCCTGGCATTGCCACGACCCATGTGCAGGACCTTGCACTTGGCCTGGTTGAACTTCATGAGGTTGGCACGGGCCCACCTCTCCAGCCTGTCCAGGTCCCTCTGCATGGCATCCCTCCCTTCCAGCATGTCGACAGCACCACACAGGTTGGTGTCATCAGCAAACTTGCTGAAGGTGCACTCTATCCCACTGTCCGTGTTGCCAACAAAGATGTTGAACAGGGCCGGGCCCAACACGGACCCCTGAGGGACACCACTCGTGACCGATCTCCACTTGGACATTGAGCCGTTGACCACCACTCTCTGAGTGCGGCCATCCAGCCAACTTCTTATCCACCGAGTGGTCCGTCCATCAAACCCATGTCTCTCTAGTTTAGAGAGAAGCATGTCGTGCGGGACAGTGTCAAAAGCTTTGCACAAGTCCAGGTAGATGATATCCGTTGCTTGTCCCTTGTCCACTGATGCTGTCACCCCATCATAGAGGCCACCAAATTGGTCAGGCATGATCTGCCCTGGCTGAATCCATGTTGGCTGTCACCAACCACCTCCTTGCTCTCCATGTGCCTTAGCATGGTTTCCAGGAGAATCTTCTCCATGACCTTGCCAGGCACAGAGGTGAGTCTGACCGGCCTGTAGTTGCCCGGGTCCTCCTTCTTCCCCTTTTTAAAAACAGGGGTTATGTTCCTTCTCTTTCGGTCATCGGGGACCTCACCAGACCGCCACGACTTCTCAAATACAATGGCCAGCGGCTTGGCAACTTCATCCACCCATTCCCTCAGGACCCCTCCACAATATACTGGTTCTTTTTTAAACTAATCTTACAAAAAACATGAGCGTAATTGTCCACAGATGTCACGGAAGTTATGCCAGTGGTGAATGTGTCTCCATTCTGTTCCCCATTGACACTATTTTATGCATTTGAAGCAGGTGTGTAATTTTAGAACAGCCTTATGGAAATACAACACCGTCTTACTGGCACTTCATTAAATCCAATTCAATTATGTCGAGGGTGGATTTTAGTAGAGACTCTTTATTATTTTTTCAGTTAATTACAATCTTCATAACTGTGAAGGTTTAGCCCGAATTACCACACAGTTTCTCGCTCACCCTACCCCTCCTCAGTGGGATGGGGGAGAGAATTGGGAAGGGAGGAGAACTCGATGGTTGAGATGAAGACAATTTGCCAGTTCCCTGAGGACCCGCGGATAGATGTCATCAAGTCCCATGGTTCCTCAGATGTTCCCATACCTGCTCTTCCAGTACAGTGGGCAATTCTTCATCCTCCCAGTCCCTGCTTGTGCCTTTCACAGCTTGGGTGGTGAGACAAGAGCCCGGTGAAGACTGAGGCAAAAAAGTCATTGAGCACTTCAGCCTTCTCCATTTCTCGGGTAACCAGGACACCGGTTTCCTTCCAGAGGGGGCCTACATCTTCCTTCGACCTTCTTTTGTCCCTTACATACCTATAGAAGCTTTTCTTGTTGTTTTTGACATCCCTGGCCAGGTTCAATTCCGTCAGGGCTTTAGCTTTTCTCACCTGGTCCATGGCCACTCGCACAGCCTCTTAGTAGTCCTCTCAGAGGACATCTTCCTTGTTTTTCCAGAAAGTTAAATGCTGGTCCTTGGTGCAATGTGCCCAAATCCACAGCAATGGATGTGTTTCAACAATGGGATGAGATTCTTGTGTGCAAATTTCTCATCTACAACCAGATCTAATATTTTTGTTCATTTTAGGTGAAAAGAAACATAGAAACATATAAACCAAAGGTTTAGGTCTTGGCTTTGCAATTTTTTCTTTCTCATTGTGGGCTATAATAAAAATTATGGGACATATATTATACCATTGCAATCTCACTAATATTTAGCAGAACTTATTAAGACCATTAATAAAACCAATTGATTTCCTTTTTTAATATAAAATTTCATTTTCTCAGTGGAAAAGTTTTGGTTGTTTATTTTTTTTTAAATTGCAATTTGAAAAACATAATAAGCAAAGAATAGCTTTTTGAAAATATTTGCAGATTTTTTTCCTCTCAAAGACAGAAACACAGAAATTGTTTTACTGTTCAAGGAAAATACGTGGGCTTTCATTGCTGTATTCAAAATACAGTGACTTTCAATCTTATTTGTCTATAAAAGAAACAAAATATTAGAAGAGAGCTTGAAAATGTAAGAAAAAGCACTTTACTTGAAGTCCCTTCAGGAAAGCAAATATCATTTATCACCAGATCTGTGCAGAAAACATAAACATAAGTCAAGTTTAAAGAACATGTAGGCATAAAAACAGAATGAAAGACACTTGACCCCACACAACAATTTTGAATGTATGTGGGAGAAGAAAAAAATACAGACTGAGAGAGCTGAAGGTTCCTTATAATGTCTCCTTTTATAAATTGAAGAGGAGTAGAAAGAAGACACATAGCACACTGAAACTCCAAAGACCTGCAAGTAACACGCCTCCTAGAAGTCCCTTGAAAAACTTTTAAACCATCCCTATATATGATTATCCTAAAAAGCAGTATTCTTGAAGGACTGTAGCCTGTGGGAAGGGCCCCACGCTGGAGCAGGGGAAGACTGTGAGGAGTCCTCCTCCTAAGGAGGAAGGAGTGGCAGAGACAACATGTCATGAACTGACTGCAACCCCCATTCTCTGTCCCTCTGTACTGCTGGGTGGTGAGAAGGTAGAAAAATCATGAGTGAAGGCAGGAAGAAGACAGGCGTGGGGG
>WHYT01014631.1:0-11558 GCA_009806455.1 Tetrax tetrax
AGGAAAAGTTAATGTCACTTCTATCACAAAACAAATTTTGGAAATACAGCAAACACAACATACCACAGGTGACTTTTAAATTTCTTCTTTATTTTGTTTTCTTTTTAGTTGAAGATAGTACACTGAACCTAAGCAAGTATTAATTACTTGTATTCTACAAGAGTGAACTTTGTACTTCAGTGAATTATGTTTGAAATAGCCTTCAGATTTCTAGGCTTAAATAGATTATATTGCTCTAAAATTTGCCCAATAGGCTAAGTTATTATCTTTGTGTCACCATCATCTACTTCTTCCTGCCGTTATTTGAAATTCATATAAAAGACAGAAACTGTGTCAGGTTACTGCAGGTGTTTTTAGTGCTTTTGGATTTACATTCCTTTTAACCATTTTATTGATCTTTGGTCTGCTAAGACCAATAATGTGTAGATTGATTAATTGAATCCGATAGTATTTTGTTAAAAAGTTTTAAGGTGCTTTTGGGAAAACATAGGTTCTGAGCAGTATATGAAAATAAATTTTTTGGTAAGCATTTAATCACTAAACATACTACTTTAAAATATTAAACAGGCTTATCAAGTAATTTATTTATTGTTTTATTTTCAATAACATTTAAACCTTTGCTGATATGATAAAATAGGGAGACCATGTGTTGTAAATTATGATGACTTTAAAAAGAATGTTATAAAGTACATGTAATGACCAAGTGTTATCATTTGACTAAACCTTTGTTTTTTTCTGTGGCCTACATCAGGTTCGCTCAGCTTTCTTTGAGCTGGCTTCTGCTTTTTGCCAGTACTCGCCTGAGCTTGTGAAAGCTGAAGCACCCAGAATTTGTCCTGCTGTTCTTCTCAGCATTGATGACAGAGATGCCGTGGTGTGTCCTGCTCTTTGGGAAGCTGTACTTTACACTATTACCACTATTGAGGTAATGTGGGAAATCTAAGAGGCAGATATTTTACTCAAATTCAACCTACAGTGCATTTCTGATTGGTTCATTTCCCCTTCTAAATTAATTCTTGGTTCTATAACTTCCTTTTTTTTAATTTTTTTTTTATTTTTAAAGTTAAATACCAGCTTTGAATTTATTAGTAGGATAAGTGGTGTTGCCATAGACTGGGATATTTTGAGGGTTTGATGCTTCAGATCTCTTTTGTAACTGCTAGTATAAACTGTAACAATTTGTGGAAAAAAAAATCTATGTTCAGCTTACTATAAATATAGGTATCTGGAACTACAATAAATCAGATCAGATGACAAAGGACTTTGGGGTGTGAGGGGAAAGTAAGGTATTTTGTAGAAGATCAGAAGACTTTTGAAGGGAGTTTTGAAGTTAGTGGTGCTTCTAAAGTTAGGATTCTGAAATTATTGCTTATTCTGAATAGTAAGAAATCAGAATTAAATACAGGAGCAGTTACGGTAATGATTTTTGTGAAGCATCCTTAAAGCATTACTAAGGAGAAGCATTTAATTGCAGTTTAATAACAAGGAAGATGCATTAGTTTTAAACAATACAAAAACAGTTTTGTCACATTAACTTATTAAATTCACAAGCTGAAATAGAGAGACAGTTATTTTAAAAAAATACTGGCAAGTGAATTTAAATTTTACAATAACTTGTTTCAGCTACAACATAGGGAGGCAGACTAAGTGTCTAGCCTGGGAGTACTTCCAAGGCAAGATTTTCTCATTTGATTTACAGTAAGTGTATTTCTTTCTATAGGACTGTTGGAGTCATGTAAATGCCAAAAAGGGAGTTCTACCCAAGCTATGGACAGTGCTTCGAGAAGGTGGACGAGGGCTAGCTACCGTTATACACCCAAATCTGTTGCCGTTCATTAGCAAGGTACCTCCTGGCATTGCAGAACCTAAGCTGGAATACTTCAGAACCTTTTTCAGCTCTATAATTCAAGGGTATGAATCACAAATTTACTTTTTTTTTTATTTTAAATCAGTCTCTTTTTACATTTGGAAATAGAAGAACTAATCTTCTTTATGCATTTTAAAATAAGTAACATATAATTTTGCTTGAGAATACTTAATTATGTATGAATTGTTTATTTGAGAAAGACTGTTTTCACTATGATGTATGAAAGTCATGTTTCAAAAATACTTTTAAATATCCAAACTGGAATCAGTCCTTCATGTCTGTCCCTGTTTTCTTAAACCTTTAGCCTTCTTCTTGATTTTATTATGCTTTCCTTACCCAATACATTCTTATCTTTCCTTGTCAAAGATTTGTGTTTATTTCATCATAATTTTTAAAATGGGAAATTAATTTAAATTGATAGTGGCTTTGAATGTATCAGGCTCTTCTCATCAGTGTGTAATTATTACAGAGATTATTGTGTTATTGTGGATGAGCATTGTGACTGTGAAATTTCCTGTATGCAGGAACTTTAATTCTTGTGATACTGGTTTTTAAAGGGTTGAAATTGCTATCATTTTTTGCCTTTAAAATGCATCAAAACCAACTTTCTGTCAAATCTAATTTAAATAGATGCATGTGCACTGTGTACTCCGAAGTTATTTTATGAAAGACTAAAATGTAGCGTAACCAAAAATCAATTGTTAATTGATGTTGGTGTGGCCATTAGCAGAGCCGCTAGCAGAGCTCTTGGAGAAGAGAGTTATGTATGGGTTGGTTTTGAAGAGAGTATAGAATTTTATTACAAGTGGTAAAATGGTTGTAATATTGGTATGGTAATTTGTGTGGTCTAATTTTCATTAAAAAACAAACAAAATACAGTTGTTCACACTCAAACTAGTTATAATGAAGCTGTCTTTTGGTGGCTTTTTCTTTTAGTGAGGTTCTTTTTTTCTTTTTTCTGTAATGACAGAAAGTGACACTTTCTGTACCTCTGGCACACGGAGAAAATTGTAAGAGGGTTTTGACAAACAGGTGAAACAGTAGACAGTATGCTTGACTGGATATGTTTCCTCTATTTACGTAGATATTTTTTTTTTTTTTTTTTAATGAATGCTAAAACTAGAAGAAAAAGTTATTTTAATGTAAGTTATATTAAATGGCTGGATTTATTGTTGTGACTGTTTAGGTATGTCCTATTGAATTTGTTTTGATCTGACTCCTATCGATGATTCTATGATTCCATATTCTCATACTGGTGTTGTGTGGGTCAGAACAACATAACCAAGGTTACATTAATTACATACGTACTGGGTTTCTCAGACGCACAGACGACTGAGTGTGCTTTTCAATGTTGCCTTTCCATAGGTTGGCAAGTGAGCGAGCAATAGCCAGCCCTTCAGAAAGTGCAGCAATTATAACTGCATTTATGGAATGTCTGCGCTTTACCATACTGCAGAAAATAGATGAAGAAAATGACCAAAGACAAATTCATCAAATGCTTATATGTGACCAGGTATTTATCAGAAATATTTAATGTTGTTGCCTGTACATTTAATAATTCGAAGTTAAAGAAAAACGTGTATTTCTGTGAGGATTTACTTCTTTGTTGAAAGTTTGCTAGATTTTAAGGAAAAAATAATGCTACTGAATTTAGTCAATTTTTTTCCTTCCTATAAAATCATCCCTTTTACTATGCAGTTTGAATTATATTAAAAAAGGAAAAAAAAAAGCATCCCACCCTCTATTATTAAACATTCAAGCATGCATAATTCTGATGTTTTTGGACTTGCTTCCGAATGTTTTTCAAAATTTTAGAATTTCCTATTATTATAAAGAACAAAATGATCATCTAGTTGGATCATTGTTCTTGAATTTTTTTTTTGTCTTTACAGCTACTTCCTCTTACTGATGCTGTACTTAAGGAGCCCAGATTACAAAATGGACCATTATTTTGTCAAATAGCAGAAACACTGAGCTCCTGGGAAGCTAAAGCAGAACTACCCAGTGACGATGGCACAGATGAAGTTTTCCAGAAACTATTGTCTAATTTTTGGGACCATCTTTTAAAAATGTGTGTACTTCATGTTGGTATGCTGGATGCTGATGAGCATTCTTTGTTTGCCATATCTAGTATGCTAGAAATTCTTCAGAATCCAAAGAGTTCTACAAAACCAAACAACAGAAAATCTCTAAAAATCAGATTTACAGATGTGGATGAATCTGAAAGAAACACAGAGAATGGAAAGCTCGCAGAAGTGAAAAACGGTGACTTTGAAATACAGGCTGACTTGCAGCACAGTTCACTTCTGAGGAAAGAACCTTTAGAGAGTTTAGTCTGCAACCTTGCTGAACTGAGTATTGTGTACATCAATGAACAGAAGTCAGAACAGCATTTGAAATTTCTCTCTGCCCTGCTCAACTCTTTCTCTTCAAACAGAGTTTTTCAAGTACTTTTAGAGCAGGGAAATGATGCAAGCTCTCCTCAAGCTGAATCCCAGAACGAAATGAAAGCTCATCATGAAAGTCCTTCTGTACAATTTCTGTACGTGAATTTAATAACTTGGCTGAAAGAAGACTGGAGGAAAGACACTAATTTTCTCGTTGATATTTTGTATAGTGTGCTGAATTGTTGCAACAGTGATGATGAAAGGAAAATAATTCTTGATGATTTAACGAAGGTATGACTTGTATATTTTGTTACCTGTTCTTCTCAAAGGGACTGCTCTTTTTTTTTTTTTTTTTTTTTTTGTGGGCTGTGGTTGGTTAATAATTTTATTTTGAGGCTGTAGAATGAAGGTATTTACATGAACTTGGCTAAGTTCAGCGTATGGAAGGTTGACGTGACAGTGTTCAGGTGAAAGGTTATGACATATGTCCCTTTCTATGTGTTGTAAATCATTAAAAAAAAAGAAGTCATATCAGAGTTTCTCTGTTCTAGCTTCTTTATACAGTGTGCTTTTATACTAGTCATCACTGGCCTTTCTTATAAATACAATCCCTTATGTGTGGTAGAGAAAGACTTGGAAGCAAAAAGTAATATAAGCAATAACTTTGTTACTGAAACTTAGCAACTTCTGCTTATCCCCTGCAGAAAATAAGGTTGTGAAAAACTGTGTAAATGGTATTAAATACTTCCTAATCAATATTGTGCAATTTTGTTTTTCTTTTCAGATGGATTTGAAATGGATTATTTTTCTCCAGATAATTCAAAAGGTACCTCTTAAGGCTTTTTTTTGTTTCTACTTTGGATAGTTTTGAAGATTTCCCTAGTGTTAGCTTTGAGTTACATGTGTTTGAATGGCTTATTTTTATTTAAGTAGTGATAATTTCCATAGTTTGAAAATCTTCTAGTAATGGTTTGAGGGTTGTTTGTTTTACACTCTTAGAAATGAAATGATGATACCAAAACAAAAGCATCTTTGTAATTTCTATTTTTGGTCAGTTTACTCTTTGAGCCAGAAGGTTTCCTGATTTATTTCTGGTCATCCCTTCTAAGCTAGAGAGAACGGAGTTGGATATTAGACCAATCATTTAAATTGTTATTTGTATCATCATGCTTACATCATGCTTACAAGAAAAAGATAGCATACAGTTTTTTTCACACGGGATATTGAGAGACTGACATTTAAGTAGTTGTCTGGGATGAAATATGAAGTGTATTAAAAATTTTTGGACAAGAATTTGTAGCGCTTGCTTTACCTGCCAATGCATTGACCGTAGTATCTTTCCTCACAGATACTGTGTATTTTAGGAATCCTCAGTTTTTATGACTTTGTAACTTATAATGGCTTATCACGAAAATAATGTTTTTCTGATTTGTGACTTCCGTTTCTTTTTAGAGAAATTCAGATGCTGTAAACAGATTTTATGTTGTAAATAGATTTTATTTCAGCCAGCCTGTTCATCCATAAGTTCTCTAACTCCAGTGTAGGCATTCCCTGGGCTCTATATTTGGACAAAAGGAAAAACAAGAGCTTTCAGAAAGTGACTTGTTTAAAGCAGAGATCTGACCTAGCTATAAATTGCTGTCTCTGACAAAAAAAAAAAAAAAGTTGTGGTGATTGTTGTAGATGTAAACACCTAGAGACTTACTGTTTATGACAGACAATACGATTCCCACTCTGTGTGCAGGTTTGGCGCATTAATCTTATATTTAGTTGTTAATAAAAGTTCTTGCCATCAAAAGATTATTAAAATTATTTTCTTGTGATTCAGGCATGCTCAAGCACAACAAAACTTTCCTTAGTCTCTGACTGGTTGAAAGGAGATACACTTGGAGAAAGACTTGTAAGGCTGGCAGATGATTTGTGTCACCTGGGTTTAAAACCTATAGCAGCCTCATCAGAATCATCCTCTTCAGAAAGGTGGACTCTCCTGAGCTTAGTGTTGTCGCAACACGTTAAAAATGGTAAGCATATTGATTCCTTGGAGTTTGTGAAGTGTAAATACCACATTTATGCTTTGTAGAAGGTTGAAAGGAATACGAGGTCTTTGAGAATACTTAATTTGTAACATCTAGGCTTTTTTCTGGTTTGGTTTTCTTCTAGTTTTTGGGGTTTTTATGTGGTTTTTTTTTGTTGGTTTTTCTGTTTTTTTTTTTTTTTTTTTTTTTTTTTTTAATCTGAGCCAATTAACCATGTCCAGTTTAATTTTGTAAACACTAACTTGCGGCAGCAATGATGCAATTTTTTTGGTCTGCATTGCTAAACAAAAGTCAGTATTTAAAGAAAAGGTATAGATTTGCAAGTCTGGAAAACTTGAGGAAAATGTAAGTAAGTTTGATTTATTAGCTAATGCACTGTAAAATAATATTAGTTTTTTAAACCATATGATCTGAAATTTATCTTCAGAACTAGAATGTAAAAAATCAGTGGTTATAAACCCATGGATACGTTGATAATTTCCTTATTACAGGACCTTTGAATTGCTTTGAGCCATTTTTAGTTAGACTAATGTATTTTTAAAACTGTGTATGTGCACTTATACTGTATATGTAATCTATTTTTTCTTAATAACATCCTATTAATTTCTTCCTTGCATTTTGTGGTATCTGTGACTCAGATGTCTAGCGGAGTTCAATTTTCTTGATGTTTTCCACATAAATTTGTCATTTGTGTTTTGTTAAACTCAGCATTTGCTTTGATCCCTGAGGTAACATACTTCAGTTTATCTGAATGCTGGGCACGTTCATGGTGCTTTCAAGTTTCAAAGATGCACACAACAAATGGACTGCAGTGGACATTCATAGTGCATCCTGGAGGTGTTGTAAGATTGTTATTTCTGTTACTGGAACTGTTGATGTAGGGGAGCATCAGGAAAACTTGTTCCCTCTCTCCAGAGAGAGTTCAACAAACTTGCTTGCTTGTGAGGCAGTGGTGTCCTAGGGCTGATTGTCCAGTGGCTTTGCTTTTTGGCTCTAGAGCTGCAGGTATTGCTGAGCTCATTTTCTGGTGGGTACTGTGTGACCTGTATTTAATGCATGTTGGATGAAGTCTAAGAGACCTTCAGGACCTAGAGTGGTTCTTGACTTAGTGATTTAGGCCAAAATAGAGCATGTGGACTTTAAAAAAGATTTTTTTAATGAGATCTCATCTAAGTGTCTTGAGGTAAACTGTCATGGAGTAAATAGAAGGGCCTTTAATGGATCAGTAATCTATGAGATGATAGGAATTTACGGGGAAAAAAGATAAATACTGAAAGGATCATAATTGTTTCTGATAAATTATTCAGAGTAATCAAAACTAAAACTTCATGAAGTCATAGCAGTGTGTTGTGATACTGAATGATTAACTGACATAACTACAAATTAAATTCAAAATAATAAAAATGAAAAGTATACATGGGAAGAATACAATTGTAACTGTATCTATTCAATGATAGGCTCTGAGCTGTTAAAATTCAGAGAAGACATCTTCAGTCATTATGATGGTTCCGTGCAAGTGGTAGGCTGGTGCTTAGCGGTAAAAAAGGAATACAGATTATTAGGAGCTGCTGTGAAAAAAAGCAGAGGACAAATGAAAATTACTATAGCATTGGTGTGTCAATATCTTGGATACTGCCTGTAGTTTTGGTCACTGCAATGTTCTTGTTCACCTATATGCTTTTGAAAGCATATAGGTGCTAATTCTATCAGTGATAGAATTAGAATACGCCCAAAGAAAGATGTCAAGGGATGGTTAGGCAAATGCAGTGGCTTGTGCTTGTAGAGGCCATAAAATAGACTAGAGTTTTTCAGCTTGCAATGAAAGTGATTGGGGATAAAGTTGTGGTGAAAAGCCATGAAGTCATAATTTGCATGGAAAAAGTGAACTGGAAGACTCTTTTTCATTGTTTCTTTAAACAGAAGAGCCTGAGCTTGCTTATAGATGTTTAGATGGCAGGCTTGAGGAAAGAGAAAAGTCTGTTTCTTCATACACTTCATATTAAATGATGGAAGTCTTTGCTGTGGAGTTCGAGGATAAATTGAATTAGCCTACTTAGATCTGATGAGAAAGGGACAAAACATATTCATGGAAGATTTGTCCGATTGGTTTAATTATATGCAGTGGTCCAAGTGTAATCTCTGGTGCTCAATTGATTTCCAGAAGCTAGGAAGGCGTACAAGGGGAAGGGGTCACTCTGCACTTGCTCTATTTTATATACCTTTTGTCTAAGCTGCTTCAGCTAGCTTAGAGAAAGGATACTTGACAATGTGAAACTTTCGCTAGGAAAGATGACTGTGGAATAAGAAAGAGTATACATTAAACTGAAACTACTTTGCACTTTATTTTGCATTCAAAATTAGTAAATAAAAACAAATCAGTACATATTAATACAATGTCTTTGGATGATCCTGGTTATCAGGTGATCAAAGCATGCTGTCTTTTTCCTCTCCCCAACAGAATCTTTGATTAGTGAAACCTACGTTGAAAGGATTATTGATAAACTTCAAGAAGCTCTGTCTAAAGCTAAGGATCTTTCTGAAGCTGGAAATACTGAACCATCAGTATCTTTCATCTGCGATGTAGCCTCAAGCTTTTTCAGCTCAGTTAAAGGGTGTCTACTGATGCCATCCTCAGAAGACTTGCTGCTTACCATCTTCCAATTGTGTGCTCAGAGGCAGGATGCTACTCACTTAACAGGTAATTTGGAAAAATAACCAGACTTTTTCGTAGTTGATGATTACGTATAAATTCTTCTCTTTCATGAGATAGATTCAAATATACAGTAGAATATTGAGTTCGCAGACACTGAGCACTTGCAACTGTAACTGATATGAAAATTTGTGCTTTAGTTTACAATGCCAGTAGTTACTGCTAAACATCAAGTCCTGTATATCTTGACAAGGATTTTAAACTTTTTTGATGTTAGTATCCCTGTGCTTCAGCTATCTTTGGGGCTACGACACTGCACACTTTCTGGAATTTTACATAAATTATTTAAGGTCTATGAAGTACAAAGAATGAGTTCCTCTGACAAATTGTGACCAGTTCCTCTCTCCACCAGCACCTCATTTTCACACTGAGACCCCGATTTGTATTCTTTGAATGCAGAATTTAAGAATGATAAATTGGTATATGCGTTTACTGACGTAGATACAAAGGAAGGAATGTTGCAGTGTTGTTGTAGAAGTGAAGCAGAGCAACACTAGCCTGAAAACCACTGCTGCTTTGCAAATGACTGTCGATGTGAATTTTTTGTATTTCAGTATTCTGAAAAGATCTGTGGTTTTGAAGACCATACTGACATACTGTACTAGAAAACAGGGACATCACGCTTATTCTCAAATAAATATTCCCTGTGTGTCAGAGTTAATTTTAAATAGCTTTACAGCAAGAAAGCTGTATATTTGCACTTGGTAGTTATTGCATGTAACCACATAGAAGAGAGATTTATTTTTTTTTTTTTTTTCTTCTCCCTGCTCTAGCTCCTTTAAACATGTGATCGTTGCTGTTTGCTGTAGGTTGTACTTTGAGTTTACTTATTTGTTGTGGTTTTTCTTGTCTGTTTGTTGTTGTTTGATTTTTGTTCTTTTCCTTACAATAGATTTACTTATATGTAAATTAAAACACACTTGGATGTCTGGTGTAAATTCACTTGTGCGTCAGCTTCGGAGTATGCAGAAACAGAGTACCTTTTTGCATAAATCTGCTCTGTGGGTCAAGAATCAAATTCAGTCTTCATCTTTGGATGTTAAAAGGTAATTGTGATGTGTATGTCCATTTCATAATATGTTGTTCTCCAAAACTAAGATCAGTGCTATACTATTCTTTATTTAATTGGCATCTGTATTATGAGAGGTTTTTCATCCTGTTGGTGATGAGAACTATAGGAGGGTATAATGTGAAACACCATTGGTGTAGCATGTATGGCATTGATACAATGGATATAGCGTTGTCTCAGTGTGAAATAAAGCCGCTTGCTTTTACAGGAAAGTGCCAAACTTGTTTGCGGTGTTTTCTTCTTTTCTCAGCCTTCAGATTTTGATCTCTGCAGTGAGTGATTTGTTGTCTAAGCTTATGGAAGCTGATGGACAGTCTGGGTATCTTGTGGGAGCTTATGTTGAGCGTGTCGCACCAAACAAAACTGAGTGGGGGAAACTGCATGAGTCTCTATCCACTGAGGTACGAAAATTGTAATAGACTTGCACACGGTAGTCAATCATACCTCAAGTCTCTCTCTTTTAGGGTGATAAGCATTCTTTATTTTGACATGACACTGCAGTTATGAATATGCATGTGTCTGTGCAAAGGTTCTTTTCAGCCTTTGTCTGACAGACGGCAAATCTGTGTGTTTATGGCCCCATCCGTATTACTGGAGAAAACAAAAATCTATGAAATTACCCTTTTCTGGATGGAACACCAGCAACTTACTTTACAATTCAGGAATTTGGTCTAACAGAATACATCATTAAAGTGTTCTTATCTTTAATTTAAATCTTTTATAAGATTCATTTTGTGAAAGACACCAATATCTGCAGTGGAATTTCCTGACTATCAACAAAATACTGAAATACACAGAGTGAAGATGGACATAAATTTCCTGTCCAACCACCGATCTTCAGTAACCTTAGTACTTCTTGTAAAATATATAGAGTTCTAAAGATACATATTTCTTTCTGAGGCAGCAATGCAGCTTCAAGTTACTGCTGTGTGTTTAGGTTTTTTTAATATACTGGAGTTGGTCATCCTCACCATTGTGCTTTTGGTGTTAATTTATATCTTTCGTGGTTATTTTTAATAATTCTGAATTTTCAAGGTTAAACAGATCACAGCTCTTCTATGCGTCATCAAAATGTCAATTATTTGTTCATACTCTTTTTATGCATGTATTACAGTGGATGCACAAACCTCTCTTGGAAGGAAGACTTAGTATGAATTGTGAACCTCTGGGATCCTGTGTTAAGCTGTGTGGCACAACTAAACTTCCAAGCCATCTGTGTACTTCTGCCTTATTAAGTAAAATGATGCTACTTATATTGGAAAATGGTATAGTCTATGGAAATGATGATGCTGAAAGAAAGAAAATTGACAATATGAGTAAGTTAAAATGGTAAAACTTAAAATAATTTCATTTTATAGTAGCTGTAAATTAACCCAAATTGATAATGAGATATTAGTAGTTAGTTTGTCATATAGGTATGAGAAATCATCCTTTTACCATTGTTGTGCTTTGTTTTGCTTTTTTTTTTTTTTTTTTTTTTTTTTTTAAA
>WHYT01014631.1:17370-27931 GCA_009806455.1 Tetrax tetrax
TTTTTTTTTTTTTTTTTTTCTATGTAATTATAGTACCTTCTCACTACATGCTTGTAAGGGCAGGCTGGAAACTTCCATGTGGCCTTTCTTGGTCTCAGGATTAATCTTCTTTCCTATGCTGAGGTGCCTTAGAACTGTATCTTATAAATTCAAACCAACAAACTTCTATGAAAAATTTGTTGCATAGATTAATATTTCATAGATTTTTAATATTGAATGGTATTCCTTTTGGGGGGAAATTAGTAAGAATAAAAATAAAAAGAAGGAGTTATGTTGAGGGAGAGGAAATATTAATTTGATACCCACTTCAGGAATTTCCCATTTACAATGGTGTGTTGTCAATTTCCTTTGCAATTTGGAAATACAAGTATGATGTTAGTATAGCTTTTATGTTGGTGAGAGAAAAGTGAGAGCACTTCACATAGCAGTTTTGGCTCACTTCGCTGCACAAGTGCTACAGATGAGCTACAGCTTGGTACATTTCTATTTGAATCCACTTGGTGGCAGTTTCTTTCTGTGGTTATAAAGAAGGTCATGTAAGGGAAGTAATCCAGAATTCTAAATGTTGGTGAAACTTTGAAATTCATTTCAGTAAGTCTTACTAAAGTACAGGTTACACTTTTAAACTCCCTCTCCCGCCCCCCAGTTGTTTTAAAATGCTCTTTCCAATTGAGCCTTCTTTGAAATTACACTTTATGGTATAGACAGGGAATGTGAAACGGATATTTTAAAGCAAATTTATGGTTAAGAAGTCTTCCTCTTATTTTTTTCCTCCTAGACAACAAGTGAAAGCCGTTTGCTTTATCATGTCCCGCTTGTGCAGATTTTCGCTTGTGTCAGTTGTGACTTGGCATCTGCCCTTAGTGCTTACTTCGAAGCTGCAGTTCCTGAAACTACTGAAAACCTTCCTGTGAACTTGATCAGTGAATGGAAGGAGTTCTTTTCTGAGGGAATTCACAATTTGCTGTTACCTTTGTTGGTGAAAGTCACAGGCAAGTATATGGCAAGGAGGGTAACAGTGGTACTTGTCAGGCTGTTCTGAAATAGAACGTGATGGGCCATGTTTTTTAATTTATAGGAATATTCTGTCAACATAATTTATGAAAACTCACTTTTTTGAATGTTTAAATGCTAGTTAGTAAAGTAATTGCACTTAACATTGTGATTCTTAACATTAGATGGATTCTGATAAGTGCAGTCCAAATTGTTTCCAGTAGTGCTTGTTTGTGATATAATCCGTACATTCTGTATCACAGCTTGTCTTTCTCTGTTTTAAATAGGAGAAACCAAAAACGCATCTGAAAGCTCTTTTCAGAACTCTGTGTTAACGTCTTTGGGTGAAGCTCTAACTTACATCTCAAAGGACCAGTTGTTAAACCATAAATTGCCAGCAAAGTTTGTTGCAGGCCAGAAAACGAATCTTCCAGATAAACTCCAGACTCTACTAAATACGTTATCTCCATTGCTGCTTTTCCGGGCTAGACCTGTACAGATTTCTGTCTACCATATGTTGTATAAGTAAGAATCAACAACTTTTTCTCTTCCCTCACCTTCCACCTCCTCTTTAAAAAAAGAAAAAAAAAAAAGTGGTGTAGAACATGCATTTATAAATGTATGTTTAGTAAAGTCATGTTCCATTATGGGAGAAGATCCTTAACTGAACACTTTGTGTTCTGTATTGGAGGACGTTATGTAAAGCTATGAATGGTAAATTTAATTGTAAAAGTAGATTAAATATACTGAGAAATTTTAGAAGATAAAAGATTTTATTTTCTGTACCATAATTAGATAGATATCAATGTCATAACTATAGAGCTATTTATTTTTAGCCCCCATTTTAACATTCATAGAATTCTAAAATGTAAACTGAAATATTCCAGGTTTGATCTGTTTGACAGCATCATTAAATAGTGTGACCTTTTTGTTTTCACTGATTTAGACAAGAAATTAAGAAAGTTAATAAAAATCTGTGGTATTCTTGTGAACTTTTTGGATGTCTCTAATACCAAAAGAGAGACAACAGAATTTGAAAAATAGTGTGTGCATTTCACTGCTTAAAATGCAGGTTGCCAGGCAGCTCTCTTAAGCATAAGAAGCTGTTATTATCTTTCACTTACACTGAGGCATGCAGTTGCAATAGCTTTATTCTGATAAAGAAATTTATTTTAGCATGACTAAGAAAGTGTAAAAGGTCTGGAAAAGAACTGAGGAAGACTACATGCTTGCTGGCTGTCATTCAGGAACCATCTTTGGTATGGTGACGTGTCTCTTAAAGATTCTGTGTTGTTGTTAGGAGTAATTGCCATTACTGTATTGCTTATCATTAACGTTGACATTGATAAGGAAAGAACTATGCATCGTATATATTAAAACAGTAAAAATTAAATCTGGTTTCCTTTCAATATTTCTATAGATTAATGCCTGAATTGCCTAAATTTGATGATGAAGATCTCAAAACTTACGGTGATGAAGAGGAGGAATCAGCATTGTGTGTATTTTTTCCTCGTATTTTTTTACTACTATTTTCTCTGTTTTTATAATGTGTTGTAAGAGTTGAGATTTGAAGCAGAGTAGTTGTCCGTCAGGTGTTAAAAGAAAATAATGACATGGCTATAATAATACTGTCCTAAATACTGAAAATATTAATAGAATCATAGAATGGTTTGGGTTGGAAAGGACCTTTAAAGGCCATCTAGTCCAACCTCCCTACGAGGAGCAGGGACATCTCCAACCAGATCAGGTTGCTCAGAGCCCTGCCCAACTTGGCCTTGAAAGTTTCCAGGGATGGGGCATCCAGCACCTCTCTGGGCAACCTGTTCGCATGTTCCACCACCCTCACTGTCAAAAATTTTTCCCTTATCAAGTCTGAATCTGCTTCCTTCTGTTTTAAAACCATTACCCCTTGTCCTATCACAACAGGCCCAACTAAAGAGTTTTTCCACATCTTTCTTATAAAGCTCCCTTTAGGTACTGGAACGCTGCTATAAGGTCTCCGTGGAGCCTCCTCTTTTCCAGGCTGAACAGCCCCAGCTCTCTCAGCCTGTCCTTGCAGGAGAGGTGCTCCAGCTCTGTGATGACCTTCATGGCCTCCTCTGGACTTGCTTCAACGTGTCCATGTCTTTCTTGTGTTGGGGGCTCCAGAGATGAATGTAATTTGTTAAATCTGCCTTTGTGCTAAAACTGAAAACAGTATTTGCAGTTGTTTCCTAGGTACAGTTGCTAGACTAAGTGCAACATACATGCTTTATACTGTAAAATCTTGACAGATTTTTTACTGGACTGCTGTATTCAGCATGTGTCCAGCCACACCGGTAACTTCAGTTTCTCAAACTTCCACAATTGACCTAGGTGTTTTTTACAGCTTGCATCTGATGAAGTCAACAGTTTGAAGGGGGAATATGGTAACTGATTTTAAAAAAAAAGAAGAATTTTTTTTTTTTCTTCCTTCACTCCAATGATTAATACCTTTCTGTACTATGGAGTTAAAAAAGGCTTTTTTATCCAAACCCAAATCCAGGACATTCAGTGATTAGGAGATACATTGTTCAGTTGCTGCTTTGTTGGTGTGACTTGACAAACAAAGTAAGCAAACAAACCAGCTGTCCATGATGTAGCTTAAATCAGCTCAGCCATAAACCACTTTCAGATTAAGTGATGAGCATTCAGTTTATATTTGTCTTACAAGAGGTAAAAACACCAACTTTCCCTTTCCAGAAAAATTAAAAAAAAAAAAAAGTCTTAAAATCTAGCACTAATGTGTGAATCTGAAAGTTTCCTGTAATAAAAAGCCCCTTTTATGTTCTATGTAAGGCTTTACTTTAATCTGTCAACATAAATTCAGTTAATGCCTTGCCCAAGATTTGAGTTTACTATGCCAGATAACATTTTTTTTTTTGTAGATCACCTCCAGCGGCTCTTATGTCCGTCCTTGCCACTCAAGAACTCCTGCTAGAAAACATCCTGGAATGCATTCCAGTTGGAGAATTTGCAGTTATTCAGCCCTTGAGTGATGAGTTCTGTCTTATTCTAGGATATCTTCTCACTTGGAAGTTAACATTAGCTTTCTTCAAAGCAGCTTCTTCTCAGGTATATGTTCAGAGTATTTTCCTTTTAACTGAATTTCTTATCATACTTGTTTGATTCGAATCATGAAATTTCATCCAGCCATTTTATTCTTTTAATTATGTACCTTCCTCTCGTTTCTGTAGAACTAGTGGAATTCTGAAAGCATCAGTAGACTTAAATTTCTACACTGCAGTAGTTAAGGATGGTAATATTAAGAGTAATAAAGAATTAATAGCTGATTCTTTCTTCCATTTTCAAACAAGCTTGCTACATTTTATGATCTTCTAATAATTCAAAATGGTGGAGAGAACTAAATTACTCTTCTAAACACTTACTCTGAATCAGTCTTGATTTTCCTCCCTACAGGAATGTATTTATGTTATTTACGAAGTAAGCTATATTTGTTAAGTCTCATCTATATTTTGTGTGTGTGGTGTTCTGTTTCTTTTTTTTTTTTTGGTAACACTATCAGCTGCGAGTTCTCTACTCACAATACCTTAGAAGAACGAAAAGCTTGAATAAGCTCCTTTATCACTTGTTCAGGCTTATGCCTGAAAACCCTGTCTTTTCTGGACCAACTTCAGAAGTTCCAAATAAGGACACAAAAACCTTCTTTACTGAGGAGCTTCATTTAGATGTCAAAGGTTAGTAAAAATTGTATTTGTGCATTTGACAGAGTTTTGATATTGCTGGAGTTCAAATATGCTTTTCTGCTTAAAAATACATATTTAGAAAATCTTAAACAGATATGCACACACAGACAAATACATACATACATTTGAAAATCTTTGGCTAACACTCCCTATTTTAAGCTTCACCAAAGTTGAAATGTTTGTCAAAAAATCAAGGAAAAGATAGGACATGCTTAGATTACTTACTTAAGGCAGAAATAGTACATTGCTGCTATCTGAATCCTGAATGTATGCAAAGATTCCAAAATACTAAAAATGTGTCATTTATTCTTGGGCTTCTCCCTTGCTTTTATTTATTTTTTTTAATGCTAAATGGAATTTATAATTTTTTCTTCTTAATACATAAATAAAAAAAAATTAGAAATACATTTTAATATATATATTTTTGAGACGTTAAATTGTGTGTTGTTTTCGTCGCACTGTTCAGAAGACCCAGTTAATCAACTATGATGAGAGAAGATACATTGTTGTTTTTAGCTGAGAAACATGAAAAAGAGAATTAGTTTTTAAAGGTACTTCATGGAAATTTTTATTTTATGTACCTATGTAGATGTAAGCAAAGATACTGAGTTTCCACTTCTTAATTTTTTGCTTGGGACATCGCTCTATGTTGCAAAAGAATTTATCTAGATGACGGTAAGAATTACTAACATGACATCCCAATAGAAAGATTTCCCTTACCTCTCTGTGGCTTCTGTAGAACACTGCAAACCTCAGATGTGCTTCAAATATCATCTTGTTTGCTCACTCCAAAATGAGCTTTTTGTAATTTCTAGAATATAAAATTGTTCTTGATTTCTGGTAGTTCACCTAGAGTTTATCTCTAAATTAGAAGATTAATTTCCAGTTTTGAAGTACTAGTCTAAGAAACAAAGAAACCAGACTGATGGAGGAAGGCAGAGTGAAACAAGCGCTCACAGCAGCAAATACAGAAGCAGCATATGCATAAAATTCCAGTTACCACAGTTATGTTGGTATCAAAATTTTTGTATGTGGTGTAGAGGAACCAACATTGTGACTAATGTGTTAGAGTATTTCAACGTTCTTTCTTTCCCTCCCAGGGACAGGGGTCCTGTCATCCCAGATTCCACACTTGGCCTGCTCTGTGTACCGTATAACGCTGAAAGACTTGCCGGCCATGGTTAGGCTTTGGTGGAATAGCTGTGAGAAACGTGTCTTCAATGTTGTAGATAAATTTACAAGCAAGTATGTCAGCAGTGTGCTTTCTTCACAGGAAATATCTTCTGTACAGACTAGCACACAGTTATTTAATGGCATGACGGTTAGTAAGGCTTTTTGTCCTTTTTTTTATTTACTTCAGTGTTTTGCAAACATTTTAAGAAATGTTACTTCGCAGGATGAGATTGTATTACAGTATTTTATATGATTGCATTTTTGTTGTTCTAAATGACTGATGATTTAAGTTGGTATCAATATATTAAGTTGATGTTTATTAATGTTCTGTTTGGAAAAAATAGAAAATAATGGGTTTTATGATGTTGGAGAAGTTGAGGAGGTAAGTGGAAGATACTGCTATCAATATAATTTTTGCTTCATTAAAAAAATGTAATCAATCAGTAGATTGAAAAGTGGCTGGGAATTTGCCAATATGAGTGGATTTTTATTTTAAGAAAAGTATTTTTCTGGTCTAAGAAAATTACTTAATGTGTGTAGTAAAGTATTTATTTATGCTTTATATACATTTAAAAAGACTAGAGATGGCACATATCTCTCTATGGAGTTTTTTTTAATATGTGTTTTATTTTCATAGGTAAAAGCTCGGTCTGCAGCACGGGAAGTCATTGCTACCTATTCCATTGATTATATATTTATTGAACTAATAATACAGCTTCCATCGAATTACCCACTGGGATCCATAACAGTTGAGAGTGGAAAGAGGCTTGGTGTGGCTGTACAGCAGTGGCGCAACTGGATGCTACAGTTAAGCACATATCTTACACATCAAGTGAGTTTAGAGAAAGGTCATAGTTTTGAAAACTTAACAGTCTTGATAACAGAAAAATATTCCTAGTAATGTGGTATTATACAGATCTGTATAATGGATGTCATTAGTAGATCTCAAATGGCTTAATAGAATTGGTCACTCTTACCATCTGCTTTTCTCCAGATGCTGAAACAGAGGTAAAATTATCAGCCTAGTAAGTCCTGTTAAATCCATAGCCAAAGTGGAAAATTCAGATCTCTTAAGACATAGGCCAGTGTTTGCCCCATGTGGCAATGCCATCTCAAGTACAATTTGACACCACGCTCCCCACCCTAAAACCCAGTACATGAAATTCTGTAAAAGATTGGTGGTTGCCTAAGTCCCATCATCTGTGGTTAGAACAAAACAGTGACTGAAATTTTTTAAATCTCCTTTTAAGTTCTCCTAAGTGCATTCTTTTCATTGTGATGAATGTTTGCATTTCCGTAGATTAGACTATCATCTGTATTTTGTATGTTGGCTTTATTAATTGCTCACTGCATATATTGCATATAATTTCAGATTATAAAGCCTTCAGGCTTTGTTTCTGTCATGTGTCTATGAATAACAGTAAGAATATTCTGAAGGAATTCTTGTTATTAATGGCTCTTTTCCCTCTGTTAGAATGGAAGTATTATGGAAGGCTTATCTTTGTGGAAAAATAATGTGGATAAACATTTTGAGGGCGTTGAAGATTGCATGATCTGTTTTTCAGTCATTCATGGTTCCAACTATTCTCTTCCCAAAAAAGCTTGCAGAACATGCAAGAAAAAGTTTCATTCGGCTTGCTTGGTAAGTACCTAGACGAAATCTTTTCAAATAGACAAAATATCCATTTATAGTTTGAACCAGGAACTTCTGTTATAATATCATTAATTCTCCATTATGTCGTTGGAGTATCTGTGATTACCTGAACTCATTAATTATTTGTATGGATTTTGTACTAGGCTGTAAGAGCATGTAAGGGGAGAGGGGTTGCTACACTTCACAGATAATAACTATCTGTTTTGTTTTCACTGAGACATAAGCCATTACATTTATGTAGGGTGTAGGAAGAGCATCTTACTGTTACCAGCTCAGATATGGGAACAGAAAAGTTTAAACTCAATTTATGCAGCATGCTCTTTAGTAAACCATGCTGATCTGGATAATTAACATTTAACATAGGCATTTGGTTGTAAGGTTACAGAGTTTACTGGAACAGGTTGGCATTTGTATGGCCATACAATGGAGAAATTATTGCTGCTTTAAAAACGCTAGCTTTTTATTCTAAAATGAGACTGGACAAGAATTCCTTTATGTCAGTTTTTTTAGAATAAAACCTTAGTATTGTGTGTATCTGTGTAATATGTGTATATACAAATATATATATACACACACATGCATGCATACACAAGTGGAAAGGGTTTTTTTATTGTTTATTCAGGTTTTTATTAAGTGAGTTAATGTTTTGATAGTTACGTTCATTGGCAAGTAATGGTTGTCATTGGTGATACTCCACTGTTCCTGATATTCAGCTTGCATTTGTATATTAAACGGTTGTATTTCTCTTTCAGTACAAATGGTTCACATCCAGCAACAAATCCACCTGTCCACTCTGCCGAGAGACATTTTTCTGAAATAAAATGGTCTGTCTTCTTTCTGTGAGCCAAGTGATATATGAAGAGAAGGCAATAAACTGTATGTCGAAAGAAGCTAACTACTTGGAAATAATGTCAGTTACTTTATATTCTTGACGAGTGGGATATGACACATATTTACCTCTGGACTGATTTTTGTAAGTTTGAAGATTCTTCTTTGATATAAAGAACTATATAAGAATAATTTATTTTAATTTGTATATTTTTAAGATATTGAGATATGTTAAAAATTCCTAAATAATGCAGTTATGTCTGAAAAGTGGTGTTTAAGCCACAGTATAGTTGATTAAAGCCTCTTAGTTTAGGTATATTCTAACATGGTGTTATGCACTTAATTGAGACCATGCCTCTTAATATAACAGGTGAATTTAACATAGGTGGTATAAAGACTTGAGTTTTGATTATAATTCATTCATAATAGTTCCTCTCATGGGGAAAAAAGAATGTTGTTGCTGTTAGACATTACGGCATGGAACTAGGGTGATAACTTTCTGTTAAAGCATAAAATTTAAACATAGCATGCTCTAAATTAACATGTTTATGAACTGAGCTTTCACCTTTAGCGATCTTATTATCCCAAAAACCTCAGCCATTCAGCACCTTAAAATCATGAGAACTTGGAAGCCCAAGTAAGTAGGGAGAGTAAAATCATTCCTGCATGACAAACACTACCTATTTATTGATGATTGGCTTTTAAAGAGAAGGCATACACACTGATCAATTCTTGTTTTCATTATTTCAGTTAATATCTTCGTTAGCTGGCAAATTAACTATCACTGAACGTACACTGTACTTCCACTGTCCCATAATAATAAGGACTATAAGTGAACGTGACAGATGTATCAGAATTTAATATTGTCTTCAACTATACATTTTTTCATGCTTTTTTTTTTTTTAACAGCAGTAGCATACGGATACATTCTAATTTGAATGGTATTTGTGCGGGATTTCTTTGGAAAGTCAGTAAAAGGGGGAAATAAATGAATTTTGTCAGTCTCTAATCTCTGGATTGCTGTCTCTTCCTCTGTGTGATAAACTTTCTAAAATCAATAGTATAAATTTTCAGATGTTGAGTTTATAGCGTACTCAATTGGCTGTGGCTCAACAGCTGCTTTTTTTATGGATTCTGTATGTTTTCTCAAAGTTGGTCCCTTTCAAGGCGACAGCTCTAGAAATTATTTTTAGCTCTTGATAACTTAAGTCTATATTTTTAACAGGTAACACTGGGCTTCCACAGGAGAAATTTCTTGATGTTTTCTGAGAAAGAGAACAAAAGACTTAAAAGTAGTATTGAAAAGGTCTAACTGAAAACCCAGATTAAGGAGCAAGCTGTATTGTTTTCATAATTACTGATACTAAAACTCCAGGATTGTCTCCATTGTATTACTTTGTTTCAGACAAGACTGGTTATTCTAAATTATTTGCAAGTTCAATAACTGATTTGAAGGCCAGTTGTAGTTAACCAGGTATTGCTTGGAAAAAGCCATCTTAAACTCTTTCAGCAGACCCTAACTTAAAATTTGTCTACTAGGAACAGCCTTGGGGAGAGCTTTTGTCTTGGTTCTGCCAGAACAAAGTAGTCCAGGTGCTTGCAAAGCAGCAGTATGTGTTTTGGCACTGGTACTTCCTGACAGACCAGTGCCTAGGGGTCTAGGGGAGCAGAATTTTTGCTTTCTTCTTGGTTAAGTTTGATACTACATAGAAAGTCTGTATCTACTATGCAGCTTATTCTTATGTGCATTGGATGCGGGATTATGCCTCCCAAAACTTTCCAGAAATAGTGTTCCGTTCTTTGGCCTTCTAAGAGAAGGGAGTAGGGTACCCTGTACATGCAGGCTTCTGTGTAGACATAACAAGTTTCAAATAGGGGTGGGGGGTGCGAAGGACCGGGGGAAGTTACCTGGCTTCCTGGCTTGTCACTAGTTCCCAGTCTTCACCAGGATGATGGTAGCATAATAGGAATAAGTTCATGCACAACTCAATTATGTTCTTACCTGGATTGAATTTTGACAAGTGCTTCCACAGAAGTAGCAGCAGACAGCAACACAGTGTGGGCAGCAGAACTGACTCACTATTTATTAAACTGGATGCATACATTTTCTTGTCCAAATATCCAGTTAGACAGACCAGTGCAATCATTTTGTGTTGAAAGCATGTTAGGTTTTATTACACTTTCTGTT
>WHYT01014632.1:0-15153 GCA_009806455.1 Tetrax tetrax
ATTAAAAAAAAAAAAAAAAAAGCCTGTTAATAGGGAGGACTTGCTACTGAGTGTAAAAAGGTAAAAGGAGGTGTTATAGAACCACCTTCAGTAGATTTAGTACAAACCAGCAGCAGCTCTGTTTGGATTCCTGTGTGATAGACAACTAAGGTTTCAAAATATGTGAATTCTATGCCTAATCTGAAATGTATCAGCTTCTTATTGGTGTGAAATGAGTTCATACATGTATGTGGTTGATTGACACTGGCTGGCAGGAAAGCCCCCCCACCTCTATCCTTTCCTGGGGGACAAGGGAGAGATTCAGGAAGGGCAAAAATATGAAAACTCATGGCTTGAGGTAAAGACAGTTTATTAGGAGAAGGGAGGAAAAAAGGAAGAAACCACAAGTGGTGCTCACCGCCAGCAGACCAATGCCCAGCCAGGCCCTGAGCAATGGCTGCTTTGGAGAAATTGCCCCTCACTTAATGCTGAGGATGATGCTACATGGTCACAGGTGAAGGCAGACTCTGCAGATGGCAAAAATAACTGGCTTTTTCCTGTTCATTGGTTTTGGATGTTTTTGTTAAAGCCTTTTCTTTAGTTTTTATGGCTACCTTGATCAATCTCTACTTTCACCTTACTTCATCTTTGCATTTGGATTAGAGTTGTTCCTTGACATCCTTTGGTGGTGTTGTACCTATCATAGCAGAAATAAACAGAGAAAAACATTCTAGAAAAATCTTTTCATGTATGCTCGGTAACACTCCCAAACCTATCCTTGGTGTTAATCCAGACCTTGTTATGCTGAGTAGTGGAGCAGGTATGTAGATGGTGTTTGTTCTGGAACCGCCAGCGGGGATAGAAGTTAAACAATCTAGAGAAGTGCCTGCATTTCCAAGAAGTGCAAGATGCCTGCTGGGAACCGTGGGCTAACCTTTAAAAGTACTGTGTGTTTTGGAGGTGCCTTTAGCACTTGATAGAGGAGTCCTCGGTTCAAAGTCTCTGCAAGCCTACTTCAAGTAAATTTTGTTATAAAGTTGTGAAGGAAGAAGCAAGGTAACTTTCCGTGGACGGAGCGTTCTTTGAGATACCCTGTCCTTAGACGTACTGACAGTGCGGTCAGCCTCCCTTTTAAATACGAGTTCCGTATGATGTGATCATGCCTGGCTGGGTTTTAAAAGAACTGAGGAGGCAAAAGCACACTAAGCCTGCTTGTACAGTGTTTGTTAAAGTATGAAAGAAATGGCATCAATGCACATGTAGTTCTAGGATATGAAAAAAAAAAAAGTTGGGCTTGACAAATTGCGTAGAGGCAAATCACAGGCTATGGATGTGCATGTGGACAGCATGCCTTCAGACACTCATTGTTCTAGGAGTACTTCACAGTTGATAAGGAAATACTCTTGTTAATAATTTACATTTTGGATTCTGTAATGCACCTTCCTAAAGGAACTTGATTTTTTTTTTCCGCTGGTAAATTGTAGAAATAGCCTGGAGTAATTCAGTAGCCTGCCTCAGCTAAAAGTAACCTTTGCCGCAAACCCCTTCTTTCTGTGCTTTCCTCGTAAGTTTTCTATGTCATTTTTTTCTCAATGACATCCAAATTAATTTGATTTTTTTTAAAAAAATGTATTCATCAAATGGTCTGACAGCATATTAACATTTTCTTGTGCAATACAGCTAATTAGGACATCTCATTTAGAAAATAAACTCCTTGTGAAAATAAAAATTCTCTTTATCTTTTTTGGTGCAGAACAACACTTAGAGAGCAAATAGCTCTCACATGTTAACCTCAAAATCAAGAAATTCACACACTCCTAAAAAATTGAGACAAGTTAATTGAGCCATGATAATCTTGTTCTTAATTGCTCTGTATAAAATGGGATTGCTTCCTGATAGCATGTGGAGCTGCTACTTAACCTCAGGCTTTGTGTAAAGTTAACTTTTTTTAAAGGTTTGTAGTAAATCTTTGATAACTTGCAATTTCACATGCTGGTCTCGTGTTTAAATAGGGGGAAGAAAAACAGATCAGTTCTTAGACATCAACCTATAAGTTGTCATCCTTTTACCTTAATTATTACTTGAAGTACCACTGCCAAGTCTCAAATAATTCTGATTTTTATGTAGTTTTTCCAATCATTGCTTGCTTTCTACATTCTCAAATGGTTACGTTCTTTGTGCCCTGTGCAAATGTCCTGTTCATTTGCCATGAAAGCATCACAGTGAACACTAGAGGTGTGATTGTTGTATAGCGCTCAATTGAAAAGAACAACTAAGCTTCTTGCTCTTCTTCTACAAGATTACATAAAAGTATTACTGACTTTTGTCAAAACTTTAGAAGTCTAGTTTTGTGAAATTCTGTTTACTTCAAATGTATGAAGATTCTTGTTTGATTCCCCCCCTTCTTTTTTTTCTTTTTTCTTTCTTTTTTTTCCGCTTTCTTTTTTTCATTTATTTTCTTTATATCAGTATATAGGTAGGCACCTATATGCTGATACTAAGCAAATTGAATACATACATTTTTTTTCAATTACTTTAGTTAATACAACAGTTAACTAGTATTCTCCAAGAGTGTGACATGTACTTGTTGATTGATAGACTACTAGGTTTATTTTTTCAGAAAAAGTTTAATGTTTTACCTAGTCAAATGAAACATTTACAAGAAAAATATGTATTTAGTTTATAACAGTCAAATTATGAAATAAAGGTTGTGCTCATTTAAAAAAGAAATGTATGCAGAGGCATGTCTATATAAAAGCCATAGTGCTATATATTATATAATTTTTTCTATACAAATATAAATTGTATATAATATGACTTAATGGACTATATTTAAATTATGTACATTGTGACTGTTAAAAGACTGTCTAGGTAGAACAAGACTTGTAGTTCAAATATGTTTGGAAAAAGTACATCACTTTCAGTGATGTCTTGCTATTTAATTAAAATAACACTGTAATTTTAGAAGAATTATTTTTCACTGTTTCACTTTGTTACCTTGTAAATATTTCTGATAACTTCAAATTCTGGAAGATGGTGCTTAGTTATTTTTAACAGGAGAAAGTATGTCTTAGCCAGTGTTGTGTAAATTTGTAGGAATGCAGGGTGATTTGTTACATCATTCCTGCTCTGTGGTATCAGGTTTTTTGAAGCTAATATTTTATTAATTGAACTTCTGTTTTCTTCTAGCTGACAGCACGATCGCTGCCTTCCGTACAGTCTGACGAGAGACTACAACCGCTGCTTAGTCGTCTCAGGTAGCCTAAACTGAAAGCATGAGTGTGTTCTTTCATACAGATTAAAATCATTGTATCAGTGGAATGTTTTAGGTACAGTTTATTTTTCACACACCTCATCTGTGTGATTCTGTTTAACTGGAAAAAAGCCCCTGAAAGTATCCTTTCAACTTAACAGAAGCTTTGTAAATTGCATGAAACATAATTTACAGAGCTGATGTTGCTTCCAAGTAACAGGAAAATATTTCTAGCTTTTATAAAACCTTTTTTTAATAGTAAGTGCAAAGTTGTTAAGCTTCTTCATGAACAAAACAGATTCCGAATTACACTGCTCAGAGTATGGGCCTTCCTTGTTGCAAATATTTTACGCTGTATGATCTTTTTGGAAGATTTCTGTCTTTGTCATTGAGACAAATGGAGTCCTATTTTCTTCTTTTAATGGACCAAAGGAGAGAGAGTTGAAAATGTGAACTGTTAAGAGTACTCTACAACACAACTGAAATAGTCTGCTCCTCTCTAAGTAGTATACAGTATTTAGAAGCTTTCTACTTTCTTTGGATGTGATTGGGGATGAAGAGTAAGTAAAAATACTTTGCTGATATTCTTCAGGTTAAGCATAGACCTAATCTTTCTTGTATATGTGATTGCTTTTTACCACTTTATATTGTTTGGGAGAGTTTTCTTACTACGGTGGTACGCAGGAGGACAAAGACTATACAATTAGAGGGAGATGCATTGACTTAGAATCATTGAATAATTTAGCTTGGAATAAACCTGTGGAGTTTGTTTAATCTAGCCTGTACTCCATGCAGATCTGGTTACATCAGATTGCTCAGGTATTTATTCAGTGAATTTTTAATATCTCTAAGGGTAGAAATTTACTTAAACATTGAATGTCGGTAATGAAAACTCTGGTTTTGAGCACATACAGCTTTGCAATAAAATAACTGAAATGATGTTGGATGAATTAGAAATGGAAGCGGTGAGGCTCTGTCATGAGAGCACTGCTCTGGAATTAGGATGCAGATCTAGTTAGCATTCCTTTTGTTTCCTATAGTGCTCTGCTGCTCAAGGTATCTGTACCAAACATCGGACATTTTATTTTGATTTAAAAAAAAAAAATTAGAATTTTTATTACATAGAACATAAAATTGTTCCTTTTTCTTTTATGGTAAATCAGGATAGGAAAACTAGCTTTCGTTGTATCTCTGCTTATTTACAGATAATTCAACTTTGTTCAAGAGCAATGAATGAAATAATTATTGCAGTGTAACTGTTACATGGGTGGTTAGAGGATACTTAATGCCAGTAACTTTCCATGTTTTTATTACCGTACATCTTACTGGGATTTTTAAAAATGAGCCTCAAAGGCTCAATGGAGCCTTTCTCCATTTGAAGCTGAAGAGCAATTAGGTTAACTTTTCATAAATCATGCTCTCTAGGAGTAATTACTGAGGAATTTGAAATTTCTTTTGATATGTGGTGTGCATCTATGTAAGTGAAACAGCCTTCATTATTGAAGCAATCATAATCCTCTCTGCACGTTTTTAATTTTTTTTTTTTTAATATGGGAAAAGGAAGGGTTGCAAAAAAGCTAGTTTGACATCAGCTACTTCAGCTAATTTGACATCAGGGATACTATGTCCTACATTTATGCAAACAGGTATTTTTTTTGCGCATTCTTGTGTTAAATTGCGTATGTATGTTTAACAACTGGTCAGTTTCTTCCATTTGGCTTTCGCGAAAATGGAGGGGTTGTTCTCAGTACGTTTTGTCACCAATTGAAAAAAACTACACAAATTCTTCTGAGTTGCCTTTTTGGAAGTTCCTTTAAAATAAACAAAATACATCAAACCTTGTAACTTGAAAAACAAGCTCTGGCAGTGAACAGACAGATGACCAAAAAATAAGTCTTCTCTGCTATTTATTTTGTGAATCTGTGATTCATTTTTGCTTTGTCTTACTCATAAGAAAGGAGGATACCAGTTGTAGGCTTTCCTTCTCCTTCATTGTGTGAATTCTTACAGCAGTATTTTATTGTTGGCATATGTCAATAGAGCTTTATCAGGAGAGCAAAAGCTTTGAGAGAAACATGTGAAAAGAGCATACAATTGAAGGTTACAGAGCATTGTTTGGTTGTTAATACCCCACACGTTTTTTGGCAGCTATTTGTATCTGCTTGTGACTTTTAAATTAGCTAGTCCTCAGAAAAGGTCATTTTACTGTGAATTATGTCTGCATAGATATTTTAATCCATGCTCATTTTTTAAAATGCACATAATATGTATTTTGTAATTGGACTAAATATGTGTTTTATCTGTGAGTTTGATCCTCTTTTTGTCCTATTCTGTTTCATTGATGCTTTCTAATATTAATTGTATTAGACAGGAAAAAAGAGAACATTTTTAGTTAAAATATTTGATGCAAGATTGTGCTTAGGGATTTCACATACTCACAGTAGGCTACAAGGAGATTTAAATTGCTAAAACTTTAGCAATTTAATAGAAATGGAAACTTCGTGTCTAAATGTGTGAGAACACTTCTACAACTCCTGCTCTCAAAGGAGTTTATATGGGTTTTGTGGTGAAATTGCAGCGTTGTAACACTCTCCTGTTTAAAATCTTCAGCGGGAATGATTTCAAAGATAGACAAAAACTGTCGTATGTAATCCCATCAAACTACTATAGGACTGTGCCTGTACATGAATTATAAGGAGAAGCTGAGCTGACTTTGTTTAGTCTGGTGGTGAGGAGGCTTAAGGATGATCGAATAGCAGCCTACAACTGTTTGAAGGACAAATATCACAGCGCTGGAATTCTTCATGGTGTTAGTGGATGTAACGAATGACAGGTCACATAGAGCAACTTGGGAGGTTTAGATCAGACAGTAGGAAAAAAGTCTATGCTAGAGCGATAGTGCAGCAGATTGCCCGGAGATGGGGAATCTCAGATTGTGGAGATTTCTAGGATTCAGCTAGAAAAAGCTGAAGCTCACCAGGCTACTATTGGCAGTCATCCCACTTAGTGTGGTGTGGGCCTAAGTGGTCTTCTAGCATCCTTTACAACCAACATTTGTATGATTCTATTAATTCTATCTTCAAATGATAGTTCATAAAGTTGATACAGAAAAAAAAAATCTATTAGGTACAGTAAGCTTGCCTAGTGCTCCAGTGTGTGACAGAAATAAAACTAAAGAATGAATGAATGCATGTGTAATTAAACAAACTACGTGTGCTGTAGTAAAATCAACTCTTAGCTATATGCTTTTCACACTTTACAGTATTGAAAGGTCACAAGATCTATAGCACCTAATAGCATCATTTAGATAAATTCCTTTTTTTTTTCTGGAGTTAACTTCTATATTCCTTCAAAAGATTTAAGAAATTATCTTTGTATGTTAGTTGCGAAATCCCTCTTGCACAGAGAAATTTGTTCTTACCCAGACTTTGCAATCTGAATTTTGGACCAATGTGCTATATCCAAACCCCTTGTTTTGCTTTATTGCCTGCTGTACTGTCAGTTTGATTGGATTTGACTGTAAGCATTTCTTTTGACCTATTCTGCAGCCCTGCGTGTATCCTCCATTCAAGACGTCTATATATTTAAAAGTAGAAGCTGGGCATTAGGTGCTTGTATTTGATTTGAAATTACCTTGGTGACAATGTCTATGTGACTATCCCTTCTGTAGTACAGGGTTACCTGAACTTAACTCAGGTATCAGAAGTAGCTTCCTTACAGTATGAATGAAAGATGAAGCAGCACCTGCAAATTCCTGTGCTGTTTGGCCCAGGCAGCTACTGTCAGGAGTTAACATGTTTGGATGTCTGTACTGCAGTAAAAGCCTTCCTAGCTTTTCGTTGGTACACTTCAGTTCTTGAGATTTTACTTTTCCCCCATGGTAGATGTACCTAGTGATACATCAGGTTTTTTGTTTGGTTTTTTTTTTTTAAAAAAACTATACACAAATAGCAAAGTAGAAGAGGATGAAGAAAGCAAAAGTGAACCCTGCCTTCACAAAGAGTGGAGGAACTACATGGTTCCATGGAACCACAGGCTGATCAGCCTCATCTCAGTTCCAGACATATGATGGACAAGAAGGTGATCATGAGTGGTTAGTGTGTGTGATGGTTTAGCCCGAATCACCACACAGTTTCGCACTCACCCTCCCCCTCCCAGGCGGGATGGGGGAGAGAATTGGGAAGGAAGGAGAACTCTTGACTTTAGCAAGGTTTTTGATGCTGTCTCTTGTAACATCCTCATTGACAACTGATGAAGTATGGCCCAGGTAAATAGACAGTTTTCAGTCCACCTCACTAACTGAGATGGTGTGCTCAAAAGTTTGTGACCAGAGGCATTAAGACCAAATGGAGGCCAATCAGTAG
Organism: Tetrax tetrax; assembly: GCA_009806455.1. NCBI lineage: Eukaryota > Metazoa > Chordata > Aves > Otidiformes > Otididae > Tetrax > Tetrax tetrax. Next base: position 7,597 of record WHYT01014632.1, read on the forward strand.
TGTAGTACCTCAGAGACTGATACTGGGTCTTATGTTGTTTAGCTGCTTTAATGTCCTGCATGATGGGACAGAGCGCGTGTTCAGCAAGTCTCAGATGATACAAGACTGGGAGGAATGGTTTACACCAGATGGGTGTGCTGCCTTTCAAATGGACTTGGACAGGCTGAAGAAATGAACTGACATTCATGAAATTCAACTGAGAAATACCAAGCCCTGCATCTGGGGAGGAATAACCCCATATACCAGTGTAGGCAGAGGGCTGAGCGACTGTGAAACGGCGTTGCAGGAGAGCACCTTAGGGTCCCAGTGGACAACAAGCTGACTATGATGTCCCTGCTCCTTGGAGGGGGGTTGGACTAGATGGCCTTTAAAGCTCCCTTCCAACCCTAAGGATTCTGTGATTCTATAAGCCACCAGTGTACCCTTGAAACAAAGAAAGCCAACAGTCTCTTGGGCAGCATTAGGAAGAGCACTCTTGGCAGGTGGAGGAAGGTGATGCTTCCCCTCTGCTCAGCACTGGTGAGGGCATGTCTGGAGGGCTGTGTTCAATCCTAGGCTCCCCAGTACACAGGGAGCTGAGAGAGCTGAGATTGTTCAGCCTGGGTGAGATAAATTTCAGGAGGGCCTGTGTGTGAATCTTATCGGTGTGTATAAATAGGTGTCTGATGAGGCGGAGTAAAGAAGATAGAGCAGCACAGTTCTCGGTGGTATCCAGTGACAGGCCAGGAGGCAGTGAGCACAAACTGAGATACAGGAAATTCCACTTAAACATGTGAAAACACTTTTTTACTGCCAGGATGGTCAAACACTGGAACAGGTTTCTCAGAAGCTTATGGAGTCTCTGTCCTTGGAGATGCTCAAAACCCAGCTTGATAAGATGCTAAGCAACCTGCTGTAGTTAACTCTGTTTTGAGCAGGAGGTCGGACAAGATGATCTTCAAGGGTGTCTCAACCTCAACAATAGCATGATCGTGTGATCAGAATTCTGAATGACCCGTCACAATTCCTTTCAGATAAAGAAAGGAAGGATTTTATTTTTTTTTACCATATTGACTCTAATGTTGGTTTTATAAACCTTAGTTACATAACTGTCAAATACTGTTTTCTTGGTTTTGCGTGATATAAAATACTTAAAGCCCTTAATTGATAAAATAATTTCTTCCTAAATTTGTAAGTGTAAATAAAATTTATTTTTTAACTCATTTAAATGATGCTGTACTGCTTATTTTGTTTTTCAGCCATTCTTACGTTGGCCCAGATTACAGCGTGCAAAAGAACACTGGAAAAATTTCTCTAGAGCAGATTGATACTGTAAGTCCTCTGTATTTATTGATTTATATTGTATGCTGGTGCATAGCTTTTAAAATTCCAGAATACCTTATATATAGACAAAATATAAAGCCTTTATCTTTTTTTGATTCCTATTTACTTTGTAACACTTGAGAACTACTTGAACGAAATCATGATAAAATTTAAAAGGGAACAGAATTAACTGAAAATGCATCTAATCAGGATTTAGACTGGAGCTATAATGAATTGTTTAATTTGCTGGTTAATTTTGTGTACTTATACCTAACATAATTATAAGCAGAGTTTAAGAAAATTTTCTTATTTAATAATTTTGCAACCCATGATTTTTAGTTTGATTATTGCCTTGCAATATTAGTCTTTTCAATACTCTTTTTTTGGCTTTTGACTTACAGAAGGGTTTTTCAGAACAAGGACATAAATAAAATGGATTGTAAAAGTACATCCATGGTGCAGAGACAATCAAAACCACATTACAACTCCTTTATCTGAACTTTAGAAGTAGTTTGTGTTTTCATTGTACATCTAAACCATGACAGTTCCATTGGTAGTGAATTCCATGACATGTCTGAGATGTTAAAAATAAAAATGCAAAGCCCAAGTAAACTTGCATACTACATTTTTTTATCTCAGAGATCTTGCTTTATAAGAAATAGTATTCTTCAGGGAAAAAACCTGCAGATCACTTGAAATGGATTTTTACTCCTGCTTGTAGTTTTTCAAAGATGTTTAAAAAAACCCATGCCCTCTCCCAACCCCCAAAAACTCTAACAAAGGTCACCTTGCTATTCCAGAAACTAATATAAGAAGCAAGAAACATTGTAATGGAACTGTGGATATATTTCTCCTGACAGCAATTAAACCTGTGGTACTTTGTAGCTGAAGGTAGAATCCTAGAATAGTTTGAGTTGGAAAGGGCCTTTAAAGGTCAACCCCCCTGCAAGGAGCAGGGACATCTTCAACCAGATCAGGTTGCTCAGAGCCTCATCCAGCCTGGCCTTGAACCAGGGATGGGGCATCAGCCACCTCTGTGGACAGCCTGATCCAGTGGCTCACCACCTTCACAGCAAAGAATTTCTTCCTTATATCTAATCTAAATCTATCCTCTTTCAGTTTAAAGCCATTACTGCTTCTACTGTCACAACAGGCCCTTGTCAAAAGTCCATCTGCGACTTTCCTGTGGGCCCCCTTTAGGTACTGGAAGGCTGCTATAAGGTCTTCCCAGGGCGCTCCGGCCCTCTGATCATCTTTGTATGAGTCTCTGGACTCACTCCAATTACTCTGTCTTTTGGATTTTATTCTTGAGATGGTTACTGAATTTGATGGCTATGGACACACTTGTGTTATCATCCGTCTAAAGGCACTCTGCATGTGCATATCTTTTCTTCCAGCCATGGGCATTTTCAAGTGGAGCTAATTAATAATCACAATAAGCATATATACTACAAATTAAATTATCAGCATGCCTTAAACACAATTTTTTCTCTCAACAGCTTTCTGTGAAATCATTCCCTCTTTGCATGCGCCAGTTGCACAAAGCCTTGCGTGATAACCATCATCTCCGTCATGGAGGCCGTATGCAATACGGACTGTTCTTAAAAGGCATCGGCTTGACTCTGGAACAGGCATTGGAGTTTTGGAAGAAAGAGTTTATCAGAGGAAAAGTGGATGCAGACAAGGTAATTCAGCAAATGAAAAATATCTAAATATGTGAATGTGAGGATGTAGTTAATGTGTACCTTGTGCATATTTGAATAGAGGCTTTTTAAAGTAGATAATTGGGCAAAAGACACAGTAATGTCTTTTAAAGGTATGGGTTTTTTTCTCTCTTTGCTTATGGTTGTATTCATTTTCTTGGTTGTTCTTCTGAAGCCTGGGGAAAAAAGGCAAGCCACAAAGAGGACTAGAAAAATCTTACTTTACCACTAAATCACTAGGAAACCAATGTCCTTTATGAAATACAGTTACTATGTGACTAAACTGATTCACCAAGCAGGTAAGTGACCACAAAGAGTACTGTCTGAAAGGCAAGATTAGCCTTTTTGATTGGTTAATTAAAAAAAATAATTGGACAGCTGTATGTAAGGTGAGCTTGCATTAGGAAATTTACAGTCTGAGAATAAAAGAAGAAACTGGAGGTGAACAAAGACAGAAGAATATGTTCAAGGAAACAGTGAGAAAATGCTGTTCAGTGCAATGAGCAGTTTTACTGACATAGTAGTCATTGACCTAACCCTTGCTAATATTTTTGAGAGTATTGTGAGTGAGGAAAGTGTGACATGTGTGCTATCTCATTGAGAGCATGAAAAATGTATGCTAGTTTTTGGAGGTTTGTGACCTTACCTTGAACAGCCTAGATAGAATCAAGCAGACTTTCTCTCTCATCCGTCTCTGCCTGGCCTGTGGTATGTGTTAGAGCAGATGTTTCAGACCTTGTGTCAGTTTTGTTTGGACTGTGATACTTTGCATTTAATATTGTGAGGTCTCAACTTTCCAGAGTATTATGAAATATGGAGTGTTAGTTAGACAGTCTTCTGTTAGCTTAGGTTTTCTGGGACATGGCTATTTGTACAACATATGGGCCAAAAAGTAATGCTGGCTACAATGAATTGTGGTAAATCTATCTCTTTCAAGTCCCAGAAGATAGATCAACTGGTCTGCAGACTTTTTGGAAAGGGAGAAGGGATTTGAAGGTATGATTTGAATGAGTACCTAAACTTCTGTAAATCTAGCTCCTTAAATGGGATATGATTTAAGAGGAGTATTTTGTTTAAAAAAAAAAAAAAAAAATCCAAGCTACATTCCTTTACAAAGGTTTCAAGAAAGGATTTGAAGAGAGGTAATAACTTAAATTTTGCGGTTGAGTGCCAATTAGCAGTTGAATTCAGAAAAATACAGACTTTTCAGTTGCAATTTCCTGTACACTTAAAGGAAATTGAAAGAATGAGAACAAGCTATTGGAAACAATAACGATGTAAATACATACATTTATTATTTCTGTTTTAAAAAAAATATTGTGTGAGCAGGTCTGATTCCACCTACTTGTGCTTTGGCCCTAGGTGTATGCACGTGTATGAAAACGTATACATCTTGGATTGTTTTCAGTCATGAAGCTATGACTTTCTACTATAGCACCTCTCTTGATAGGCTCTAGAAATACATGGAGTTTTATGATCTTGTGTTCAGATTCAAAAACTAGTGAGCTTATTGTGAATTAAGTAAGAGGTTGTAGTTACTGCATTTTTCACAAGCAGGCTGCTATTTCCATGTAATTTTAATTCTTCTTCTCAAGTTATAGATAACCAACTTCATACTGGGATAAAAAAAAAAACCCTGATTTTTCACATCTGTAGCTGAAGTCAGTGGCCTGTGTTTTTCACACAGTAAAATGTCATATAATGTTTAATTTCCTGAAAAAAAAGAATATTATTACAATTCTTATTGGTGCTTTCTTCTTTTGACATTTTTATTTTCTGACACTCATGCCATTGTTCCTTTCCTGTAGAGTGGAGATGATTATACTGCTTTGTGTTATGGGAGCATGGTGAAGATAAATGCATGATACTTTCTAAAGACTAAGGTTAATTATTTGTTACTGACTGCTGTAATTCAAAGAGGGAGTGTTCAATTTGCTGCAAATGGTTATGGTTTCAAAATTGTGTGTTCACATTCATCTTTTATGGCTGCAACATTTATGCCAGTTCTGAATCCTAAGAATTCTTGGCACACAACTTCAGCCTTCAGCAGGAAGGAAGTTGCCTTGGCCACATCAGCGGGGCGCTGGAGTGCCTACCACCAGGCTAAGCGTAGGCACAAGGAACGTTTACACCAAGAACTCCTCCTCTGCTCTGAGTGACTGATGTGGTCGTACCCCAGGGCTCATTGATAAAAACCACTGTAGAAAAGTTTTTAAGAGACAATATTTTACCTTTAGAAAGGAATTCATTAAGTATAGTGTAAATGAAGTGTGAAACCATGTAATCAGTGGGAAAAAAAAAAAAAATTAAGTACTGCCTACAAGGAAAGTACTGAAACTGGTAGAGATGCTTTTGTGAGGAGGGCAATGATTATGTACTGGCATGTTCACAGCAGAGACAAATGCAGAGTGCAAAATAAAGCATTTTTTTTTCTGTAGGCACTGTAGTTAAGTTACTCCACAAATTGCTAGACTGAGTGCCCAAATGGGAAATTATTTTTGTTCAGATGATAGGATCAACTGTCAAATGGTGGTAGATGTGTTACTACTGACTGAATGGTTATGCCAGTTGGCTTAATAACCTCAGTGTTATTTTAAGGCTGCTTTGTTTTTTTTCTGTAAAATGTAGTCTTACTCTAAACAGACACTAATTCCCATAGATTCTTTCACATCCTGTTCATGTTGTTTAAAAAAAAAAACTCCCAAAAAAGAGGATAGTAACTGCAGTATGTTTTTAAAATACTTGAAACAAGAAAGCAATAAGATGAATCAAGACGAATTGAATAATTACGGTACAGTTGTAAGAATGCTCTGATAGCTGAAAGTAAAATTCTCTTATAGTGGAGATCGTTACTGGGATGTAACTGTTTTCAGATCTATTTGCAATACTAGTCTGTGAATGTGAAATCAGAGACTTGAAAGATGATGTAGTGTTTAGAACAAAGGAAAGAATGAAAATGGAATCAGTTTCTTTAAGGTATTATTCAGTTACTTCTTTAGCTAATAGCCTGGAATCAAGGTTTTGATACAAGATGGGTTACTTTAAGGCAGCCCAGCACTTTCTGCTTTCCTTTGCTACATACATACTTGTGCTATATATTATTTTTTTGTAGCACTATTTGGTGCACAGTGGTAAAAAATGGTCTCTTCTAGTACTCTGATTATTTACCACTTTTGACAGAAGAGACAGTTGCTAGTTGTGCAGTTCTGTGTTGAAAATTAATTCCTTTGATATTACAATTTGATATTGCACTGATTTTTATTATTGTTGCATATGCTACTGCAGTGCCTCTGAAAATTGTGCAAGAGTTTGTTTCTTTATCTTTTAATAAATCTCCAAATCTTAAGCGTTAGTATATTTACAAAAGTATCCTGATGACAGAGCAGCTTTCTTGTCCTTCTGACTTCTTACTGAGAACAAGACGTAGCTCTTTAGCCCCTGTGTTCAAGGACTCTTTCCTGGGCGATGTGGTGGCATTCAGGATAGTGAAGCCTCTTATTCCTCCTGACTTAATTTTCCAGATCATCTTACTACATTTCCATATGGCTTGTTGTTTTCTGTAGCTGTTGATCACAAGTGGAAATGAGCAGGTTGTTTTCTAGTTGTCAGAGGTTTCTATCTGAGGTGTGACTCTTTATCCCTTCCCGTGAGCGCCATTTTCTTGTCCTTATGCCATTTTCTTGGAAGAAGGAAGAATAAAGTTTAGTCAGACTCTAGCTTGCTCAGGATCTACGATTGATAAAAAGCAAACCCATTCACAATCAAGCTTTTAAGCTTCAGTTGATTATTAATATATTCTAGATGTTTCTTCCACACATGATGATAATGCGTGAAGCTGAGGACAGACAACTTGCCAGCCATATACTGCATCAATATGCAACCGAATAAGTCTCCTACTCTGTTAAGAAGTGATGAAACTTTGGGATGAAGATATGTCCCAATGACATGGTTCCACTGATTTGACTTTCCTGGCTCTTCTGTTTATTTTCCCGATGATCTTAGGAGATCCTTGAATCTGGATTCAGGAGTGAGGCTTTACCTTGATTGCAAAAAGCTGGTGCTGAATGTTTCTACCAGGGCCAACCAGAAATTCCTGAGGGGACGCTTGGACTAGAGACCTCCTGAGGTCCTTTTGAGCCTGAATTATCCTGTGATTCTGCATACAGGCCTGAGTACCGGTAGAAGTTCATTTTTGGGAGGGCCAGCCGCTAGAGGGAGCTGAGATCCTAAGGAATAAACAAATAACCTCTAGATGTAAATTAGACCTGCTTGTGCTATAATGCTTTGTAGGCCTATACAATTGTGTTATAGAAGTAACCCAGTGTATAGAAATGAAAATAGAAATAGGCACTTGATAATCTGCAGGGCAGTGCTTTTAAGCATGCACAACTCTGCCCTGTGCAATTTGTAATGCATGGATGATGTGGTGGCTCTTTGAAACAACCTCCACCTCCTTAAATCCCCAGGAATATTTTCTTTATCAGTCAGTTGGTTATGTTTGGTTTTGGTATTTTATGTTCTCATTTGTTGCCTCCTTTATATTGGATAATGG